>BOPN01000889.1:320300-327800 GCA_017312705.2 Penaeus japonicus | reverse complement strand
TCAGCCTATTTCTTCCTCTCGTTCACCTCTCACTGGTCTCTCTCTCTCCTAGAGTGTGATCTGAGAATTCAAAGTAGGCCTAAAGCGAGGCCAAAGACTAGGCCTCCGTGCGTCCCGCGTCTCGAGTCTCCCTTGTAAACAATGAGCATTCGCAACTACGTTAAAATTATTATTATTTTTTTTTTTACATTCTGCTCTTATTATATTATTCTTTATTTATGGAGTTGGAAGATGGCATGCTGAATTTAAAAGAGTTATTTAGTGAAAGGATTCCTAGAGGATAGAAAGTGGCGTTCATTACTAGTTTTAAAATCTCTCTTTTTCATCTCTATATTCTAAATTAAATTTTTGTTTTCATTAGTCTATTCAGATTTGGTTGCTATGTATTTGAAATAATGGCTGTTACACTTTTAACTTTGATTTGCCATTCAGGGATGAGCCTTGTCGTTATTTCATCGCAATTAGCTCGAATTTCTGAAAAACGTTCGTAACTACCCGAAAAATCTCTCTTTTTTCCAGTCTACACCTTCTCTTTCTTTTCGGATGATATTATTTTCGATTTTGATTAAAGTAATTGGGTTTTTGGAATAACTTACCATCTTTTCCGAGCAATTTGTAAAAGAGTCACAATTGAATTTAAAATTTCACTTTATTATCTATTTCCTATCTATTGTATGGGATTGATTCATTTCATTTTTAATTTCTTTATTTTCTATCATCAATCTGTTAATCCCGTTTCGTTGATTCCTTGACTAGATGTATTCATTTAAAGGAAAATGGGAAGAATTAAAAAATAAGTTATAGTCTCACAAATAGACAATAGGCTCTAATAGAATTAATAGGCTTATAGACAATTTACATAAGGAAGTATATATTTTTCTCTAGTTTGTTCTTATCCTATTTCATTCTGTTATATTTCCATATTTTCAAATTCATTTATCGGTATCATTCCTTCAAATAAATACATGATCCTTCCATACATTCCTGGAGTAATAATTTCTATCCAACAAATGACACAACAATCAGAAAATAACAACAACAACAACAACATCAAAACAACACAACAAAGACCCAAAACAAACAAACAAACAAACAAACAGACCGCAAAAATACCACAACGTTCCCAACAAAACAACCACACATCCCCACATATACATATATATATCTCCAAATCTCTCCCAATCAAAGAAGTCAACCCAACCAATCACCCATTTCCTAATTAGATTAAAAAAAATATATATTACATATTAGTGATCCTCGAGTGACGACCTCGAGACTCGACCCAAAGGAAAGAGCGAGCGAAGACACATCCGACTTTTTTCCCCTATTTTCCCCCTTTTTTCCCCTTCTTCAGCAATGTGACCGGCTTTTCTTCCCCGAGGAGAGGCCTATGAATGTCCCCTTGGTTTGGACCCGTTGTTTTTAGGCCTGCGAGGATCCCAAATAGGCCTTCGGATATGTCTTAAAGGTGTGGAGGAAGACGCTGCCAGAAGGTGAGAAAAGCCGAGTTGTTTTCTTCGTTTCATTTTTTTTTTTTTAATCTTTTCGTTCTTCTGTTTTTATTTTTTTATTTATTATTTTTTATTTTTTTTGTGGGTGGGGAGAGGTGTTTTTTATTTTCTTTTATTTATATTGGGAGGTCTTTGGATTATTGGGACTTGTTGATATCGGGTTGTTGTGTATTTATATATAAATATATATATATATATATACTTATATTTCTAATAAATGGCTTGAGAACAGAAAGGATAACGTTTATACATTGAGAATGATTAATCCCTATTTATCATTATCATCTTCTTCTCTCTGTTTTTTTGTCTCTGAATCCGATAATACGTATCTATTTTTTTCGTATTATCTCCTTACACCTTTTCTCTAAGTTATATTTGGCTTCACATTTCCACTAATTTCTTAAGTATCTTCCAAAGCATGATTTACGAGTCTATAATTGGGGAAATAAGGTCAAAAGGTCAAAGTAGGATAGGAAAACAAACAAACAAGATGAGAAAAAAGGTCAAGTTGAGACACACCTTTTTATTTTGGCAATAGGAAGTAGGTGTCTGTGTCTGTCTATGTCTGTCTGTCTGTGTCTGTCTGTGTCTGTCTGTCTGTCTGTCTGTGGGTGTGTCAAGTGTGGTGTACAGGTCAGTGTTATGTAGTGTCTTATGGTGTTGTCTTTGCTGTGTTTTGAGGGTGGAGGTTACAGTGCCTTAGTATTGTGTAGGTTGACTTATAGTGCATCTAGGGGAATATAGTGAGGGTGTGTGTTGTGGCTTGGAGGATATGGTGTATAGTGTGGCTGCCACTTTTTCTATTGTGTTGCTTTGAAGAAGACAGTTATTTTAGGAATTATAGATTCATTTTGTTTTTGGTCTGAATTTCTCTTGATAATGAGATATGTATGAAGTTGTGTTATTTGCAAATGCAAGTTGCAGACTGTAAGAATACCATTTTGTTAGATAAGTGTGTTTTTAACAAACATACAGTTTCTTTGTAAGTATGTACATATAAAGATCCGAAAATGCAGTGTTTATATATCTGGTTTTAAGATGATTTTGTGTTCTTAGCCAGAAATGCTATGGTTTAAAGTATAAAGTAACATAAGGTTGATAATTGGTTAAAAGAATCACAGAAGCAAAAGAAGTGACCTCTCTTGCGCTCCAGAAAAGGCCAACAAACTTCTGCCAAGAATAGTCGAGTTTGATAGAGCTTAGACTGGTTTTGAAGTTGATGCTGTGTTACTAGGGAGGTCTGCAAGCTTTATTTTGCCAGATTGTATTTGGTGGAGGTATGAGTAGACCCCTGTGTGTATCCTTGTTAATAATTAATTTACTGCTATCTTTATGTCTGCATTTTGATCTATAGCTAGTTCTATTTTGGCTCCTTTATAAGATTTTTTTTTCTGTTCTTTTGCACAATCCTATCCTCGTTAGTTCCTGATATTTTGCATATATTTTTTTATCTCGGGGTTTTGGCTTTACCGGCAGCCACTTAGTGATTACTCAACTGGCACTGTGCTAGCATAAAGGCACAATTGAAGAGTGCAGACAACAGCAGAATAAGCGAAGAAATCTTTAAAATGAACCAATAGAATAGCAATATGTTTTTTAAAGTTATGATTATGAGTATTTTTCAAGTATTGTATAAAAATAATAAGAGAAAGCCAGCAAAGATAATTGTAGATAATGGTCGATTATAGTAGGCTTAGGCTAGGTCACTGCCGGTCAAATAGTATTTTGAAGCTGCTATGTTGATCCTTTCTTTATTATATATTTTTAGAATTATTTACATCTTGCCAGTTTTTTTTTTTTTTTTTTTTTTTTTTCCTTTTATTTTCTTTTTTTTTTTTTTTTTGGCATATTGTATCTGGATAAATGTTGGTTTTCCCAAGCGGAGATTATCTTAAAGGTATTTGAGAAATTTGATTGAGTTTAGATGTATTAGCAATAAATCATAATTGAATAATTTATAGAATTATTTATTTGATGATTTATTTATTTTTATATTTTATTTATTTATATATTTATTTATTTATTTATTTATTTATTTATAAGAAAGTAAAAAAATATTTGCCTTGCAATAATCATTTGTATATTTATTCAAATTGCAACCTAGGAACTTCTCTTTAGGCTCTGCTCAGTGTAGGCCTAATTTAAAAGAAATGCTCCCATGTTCGAAATAGTTTAACTAGGGAGTTTGACAGAGGCAGGTTGTTGGGGTCATTGCTTCTATTATGACTGCCACGCCTCCTACACTACAGTTTATTTCCAGATGTCAAGAGTGAGTTTGTTTAGATAGATCTGGATGATGACTGACTTGGAAAATTATTCATAACCAATTAGGTGTTGAAAAATAGATATTGATGGTAAATATTTCTTCTGTAGTGATGGTTTTATGTAGGTAATGAATGACATGAAAAGAGATACAGAGAAAAAATGTGCATGTGGGTGTATGGTTGTGAAGAAGTGTATGTGCATGGGTGGATTTATGTATGTTTGTATTTGATTCCATTGTGAGGGAGGAGGAGGAGCAGCACTTAAGTGATGTGTGTGTGTGTGTGTGTGGGAGGGAAAGCAATTTAGTGTTATTTATTTACTTGTCAAAACATGCTCTCGTACTTCCATCTTCCGCATCACTCTCTCGGAGGCTACGCTCACCCATGCTTCTGTTACAAAGGAAGAGTGGTTTGTGTTTATAAGTTGAGATGCTAACTACAGTTTCCTTGGGTTAAGTCTGATTTTAACACAGGGGACTGACAGGAAAGCATACACTGCATATGTTTCTTAGGCCTACATGAGTGTATCATCTTAGGTTGTGAGTCATTTTACCACAGCCTCCGCAGAAAAAGAAGAAGCTCTTCATTGCTAGGTGAGATGCTTTAGAGTTCAAGGTCTGGGTCTACTCATTTTAATCTGTCTGTTGCTCTGAAGATTTTAAATATTAATTCAAATTTATATTTTTGTGTTAAGATATCTGCTTCTGTAGGATTAAGCTTTGAGAAATCTTTTATAAATTATTGAAATGTATGATTGCTCTAACAAAATTGAACATTGGACCTTTTTTTATGATAATGTGTGAAAGTGTTCTAAATCAAGGAATTGAACTGACTTGATTGGATTTTGGAATTCTGACTAGGCGATCAAGCAGTGCCCATATTTATGTGCCGCTTGTTCCACCAGGGAGAGGCTTGAAGCATCACAACCTCCCACATGGTATGTCTTCCGTATACCCTGCCTCTCTTGCATGGGCTCCAACTTATTTAGAAATCCTTTTGCCGCTCGGCTGTAATGAAGAGAGTATGACAAAATTTTCCTTTTACATTTTGCACTGTTCATTTGCGACCTTGTTAAACGATAGCGGGCCTGATATGGTTACATCATAAACAGCATCGTAGTTATCGGGTTACCAGGGTGGATAGAGTGACAGTAGGATTGAACACTTCAGTGGAAAGGATATCCTGTGTCCGTAGCTGGGAGGAAGTTGGAAACTGGTGGCAGGCAGAGACAGGAAGAGCTCCACATATGCATCAGAAGTTGGTCACTTGTTTGTTCATATGTTGAGTTATGTCACTCTAATTTTGAGCAAGATACCCTTTCAAAGGTGAAACGAGAGTATCAGATAAAGATTACAGGAGATATGATTGAATCATGTTGACATTTTAGCTAGAGTGTTGTTTGGGTTCAGATCATTATTTGCTTAGATGACAAACATAAACTGACATACCATATCCTGAGTCCCATTCTGACTTCCTGACTGGTCATATGGTTTACACAGTAATGTGATACAAGCAGTTTGCATAGGACCATATCTTTTAGATTTGCATGTAAACATACAGTAAGGGTTTTGTGTGTGTACATATACTGTATACTTCTATATTCCTCTTTTGTTACTAATAGTTATCTTGATTGGTAGTTCTTAAGGTACTTCGTTGTTGATAGATTTGTATCATATTTTCATTTGTTTCTGTCGGTGGATTAGGTCAAAATGTGTTATTGTTTTTTTGTTATTTATTTATTTTTATTTTTTACATTTCATCTACCATTAGAGACTTAATAATCACAGTCTATTTAAAAATGTATTAAACTTTAATGTGAAGCCCCCTTTCATCTAATGGAGTTTTGATACCCTGCTTGTGAGGACAGTGCCAGGGAAACTATCTTAGTGGAATAATCTGGTAAAGACTTTCTGTAGTTATGTAATTGTTCTCTGTGTAAATCTTTTCACTGTGCAATCTCTGAACACAAGATTTGTAGGGTGGACTAGTTATTTATATATTATATGTACCCCTTTATCCCTTTAAACTGATGCCCTTTGGTTAAAAGATTGTGAAGCTTGTGTACCGTACTATAAGTTGGGAATGTTGAGTATCCTTTATGGAATTTAAAGTGTAACTTTACATAGTTTTGATGTGAATTTTGAGTCCTTATCACTTGCAGGCATTTGTTCCTTTGATATAAAGGTTTATTTTTATTTTTTGGCTAGGCTAGTATTTTCATCATAGCTGATAGTTTTTAATTACATGTTGATTTTACCATTCTTCATTCTTCTTCATTATGATCTTCATTATTTTATCATCAAAGTCACCATCTTTGCCTTTTTTTTTCTGTTGAGGTTTAGAATCCATGGAGGTACGGTACACTTTGCCATGCAGTCTGTCATATTCTTTAGTTAGATAAATGCTTGTCATGAAAAGTGCATGTTAAAAGCTAAGTACATGATTATATATATATCATACTGAATATTTTGTAAAGCATTTATTCACTGTTAACAAATTGAATTCCTGGGTCTTTCCTTTTTTTTCGTTCTTTCTCTTTTTCTGTTTAAATGACTAAGATGTGATTTGGAATGGTACTGGTATAAAGAAAAAAAATGGAGAAGAAAATAAGGAGATAAATGCATAGATAATTGTAACTAAGTGAACGCAGGACTTGCCAAGATGTGGCCAGGGGCTTCAATTTGTGTCACTTAGTCTAGGGTAGTCCAGGCTGCACAGCTTATTGGCAATTTGAGCTTTTTAAAGGATTTTTATTTAATCTCATTTTGTTTTTTCTGTGTAAGGTTCCATGGCTAAGCTGTTTGAATTAGAATGAAGTTTCTCTCAGCATTAAAAAAAAAAGACATGTTCATTAAAAGCTTCTTTAGTGAGCACTTTTTATTATTTTTTTTGCAGTTTTGAAGTTTTGTGGTCCTATTTGAATTCCAGTGTATTTATTAATTTCCTCCCTCTCCCTCTACATCTCCCTGAGAGAGATAGAGACTGAGAGGTGTTATACATCTTTGTTAATAAATTATCAAAAAATGTAAAATCAAGGCTTCATGGATTAGCTTTTTTGAGTAGTCACGAGTCTTTTATGACTAATTCCTAGATGCACCTATGTTTTTGCTGTTACAAATTCTCACCTTTAAAATAGAAATGTGATCATGATCTCCGTCCCTAAATTGAAAGTTCCCATCAAAAGCTGTTCATCTTGCATTTGTAGTTTGGTATCCAGTGCTAAACATGGACAGAAAGATATTTGGCTAGCGTGTTTCACCGCTACTTAAATAAGAACCCTTTTCTTTAATCGTAATGGATGCAGCCAAGTTAATTTAAGAGTGCCACTACTTCGTGATTCTCGGTTCAGTTGATCAGAGAAATTAGAGAAAATACATATAGATTTTGGTTTTGCTTAATTTAGTAATGGCAACTTTACTACTTGTTGGATATGTCTCAGGTTAAACAACATGACTGATGTTATATGTCATCCTTAGACTCTTCTATATAATGACTACATGCCCTTTCCTTTTAATGTGTATGCTGGGGTTAGAGTGTTGTTTCTGTGTGGTTTTCACAGTTATCATATTCTCTGTGCTGCTACTTAAGAGGTAATATTGCAGTTAATTCTATCCCTCTAGAGATGAGGATCCACAGCCATACTTGTTATTATTACGAAGTCTTAAAGAGTTTTTTCTCCACTGTTGCAATGAGACATACATTCTACAAGTTTTTCTAAGACCATC
>BOPN01000889.1:297800-302800 GCA_017312705.2 Penaeus japonicus | reverse complement strand
TTCCTCCTCCTCCTCCACCTCCTCCTCTTCCTCCTCCTCTTCCTCCTCTTCCACCACCTCCTCCTCCTCCTCCTCCTCCTCCTCCTCCTCCTCCTCCTCCTCCTCCTCCTCCTCCTCCTCCTCATCCTCCTCCTCCTCCTCCTCCTCCTCCTCCTCCTCCTCCTCCTCCTCCTCCTCCTCCTCCTCCTCCTCCTCCCCTTGCTCCTCCTCCACCACCTCCTCCTCTTCCACCACCACCTCCACCTCTTCCTCCTCCTCTTCCTCTTCCTCTTCCTCTTCCTCTTCCTCCTCTTCCACCACCTCCTCCTCCTCTTCCTCCTCCTCTTCCTCTTCCTCTTCCTCCTCCTCCTCCCTCCTCCTCCTCCTCCTCCTCCTCCTCCTCCTCCTCCTCCTCCTCCTCCTCCTCCTCCTCCTCCTCCTCCTCCTCCTCCTCCTCCTCCTCCTCCTCCTCCTCTTCCTCCTCCTCCTCTTCCTCTTCCTCTTCCTCCTCTTCCTCTTCCACCACCACCTCCTCCTCTTCCACCACCACCTCCTCTTCCTCCTCCTCCTCTTCCTCTTCCTCCTCCTCCTCCTCCTCCTCCTCCTCCTCCTCCTCCTCCTCCTCCTCCTCCTCCTCCTCCTCCTCCTCCTCCTCCTCCTCCTCCTCCTCCTCCTCCTCTTCCACCACCTCCTCCTCCTCTTCCTCCTCCTCTACCCATTCTTCCACTGCCTCCTCCGCAGAGCTGTTACCACCTGTGCGCCGCCCACGTGGTCACGGAGTGGTTGTGCCGCGGTGGTGCTGTGTGACGTCCGGGGGGGGGGGGTCGATAGGGGTGAGAGAGATGGGGGAGGGGGAAGGGGAAGTGATGCAGCATCCCCTCTTCCCCCTCCCCTTCATCCCTCCCCTTCACCCCTCCCCTTTACCCCTCCCCTTCATCCTTCCCCTTTACCACCCCATTCCCACTCCTACAGTGACACCACCCCCCCCCGTTCCCCCTCCGTTCCCCGGCCTTCTCGCCGAAATTGTTCCGCCAGATTTCCTATCAGCGCTTATAAATGTTGGCGCGATTACGAATGGATTTGCATGTGCCTCTCAACTGAGGCCCCTCCTCCTTTCGCCTCCCCCCTGGCTGCCTCCTCCAGATTCCCAGGTCTGGCCTACCTCTCCTCCCCCTTTAACGTTCCCCTTCCCCGTTCCCCCTTAACCCTTAACCCTCCCCCCTCCCTCTCCCCTTCTCCTTCCCCTTCCCCTCATCTCCCACCCATTCCCCTTCCCCTCCCCTCCCCTCTCCCACCCATTCCCTCCCCTCCCTTCCCCTCCCCTCCCCTCCCCTCCTACCCCTTCCCTCTCACCGAGTCGTGGGCAGGTGTCAGAAGTCTTTCGCAGGTGTCGAGATCCGTAGACAGGTTGCCCTCCTCCTCCATCACCTTTCTAAAGACGCCACAGGGGGGGGGGGGGGGAAAGAGCACCGACACATCGAAACAAATCTAAGAAAAGGAAGAAAGAGAAAGAAGAGCGATGTAAGAGGCTACGTGGCATCCCCGCCGCCTCCACACATGTGCGATACTCCCCCGCGTCAACATACACGTATACAGAAACACACACTCTGTCCTCTCCTCCCTCTCCCCTTCCCTCTCTCCACCTCCCCTCTCTGTCCTCTCCTCCCTCTCCCCGTCCCCCCCCCCCCCCCCATTTATTCTCTCTCTCTCTCTCTCTCTCTCTGCCACCCGATGACAGTCAGTTGTACGGCGGTAGTCGGGAATGACGGTCGGCCTGTAGCCTCGCTCGCTCGACGCCATTGATTCACGCGAACTCTCGTCTCTTTTCCTCTCTCTCTCTCTCTCTATCTATCTTTCGCTTGCTCGCACGTCGCCGAAGACATCCTGACCTAGTCTAACCCAACCAGAGCGGGCGTGTCGATGCGTTATTATTATTATTATTTATTTATTTATTTATTATTGTTAAAAATAGTTCCGTCCATTGATATTGTATCTTTTTTTATGTAATTGCTTACGTTTATATGTTTTGTTTCGGTATTGTTGTGATGCCATCCCGTGTTTACGAGAGGTGGAGGTGCTGGCGGCCGCGATACTAATGTTGATAGTTTCAACACCTACTCTCGCATGTAGTTTTGGTTTGACAATCCCCCCCCCCCTCCCCCTTCCTCACTCGGTTTCCTTCTCTCCCCACCCCCCTTAACCGCTCATACCGACCCCCTACCTACCGATTATATAGTGACCCTGTAGTGAGTAGTGTAGTATATGGTGAGGTTTGAACACTCGTGGCATGATGTTTTGTGGATCGGATATCAGGAATAAGGTTGAAGAGGAGGAGCCATGTATGTATTTTGATTATTTAGTTCTCTCTTATTTTCCCTCTGTTTGCTTTTTTTTTTCCTCCAAGTCTTCGCTTCGCCGCACTTTCCTTGTCATTTTTAGCACTTGTTTTGTCCTTGTTGCTTTTCAACTATTCGTGCTTTATTTCACATGTTTCTTTTTAATTCTGTTCTCCCGTCATTCATACCTGATTTTTCACATTTCTTTTCATCTTACTTTTGTTTTTTCTCCTTTTCTCTCTCTCTCTCCCTCCCTCTCTCTCTCCCTCCCCCTCTCCCTCTTTCCCCCCCCCTCTCCCTCATTCCCTCCTCTCCCTCTCCCTCTCCACACTCCTCTCCCTCTCCCCCTCTCCCTCTTTCCCCCCCTCTCTCCCTCTCTTTCACTCTCGCTCACTTTCTCTCCCTCCCTCCCTCTCTCTCGCTCTCTCTCCCTCTCTCTCACTCTCTTTCTCTCTCTCTCTCTCTCTCTCTCTCTCTCTCTCTCTCTCTGTCCTTCATTCTTTCTTCCTCTTTGTCTCTGTCCCTCTTTCTGTCCTTCTTTCTTTCTTCTTCTCTGTCTCTGTCTCTCTCTCTCTCTCTGTCCTTCTCTCTTGTTATTTCCCCACTGCGTGTGTGTGTGTGTGTGTGTGTGTGTGTGTGTGTGTGTGTGTGTGTGTGTGTGTGTGCGTGCGTGCGTGTGTGTGTGTGCACGCCTTTGTGTAAGTGTGTTTGTGTGGTGTGTGTATTTTGTGTGTGCGTGCGTGCGTGCGTGCGTGCGTGCGCGCGCGCGCGCCTTTGCGTGTGTGCACCTTTGTGTATGAGTGTGTTATGTATGTAGGTGTGTATTTTGTGTTTTCTGTATTGTGTGTGTGTGTGTGTGTGTGTGTGTGTGTGTGTGTGTGTGTGTGTGTGTGAGTGAGTGAGTGTATTGTGTGTGTGTGTGTTTTGTGTATTTTGTGTATTTTGTGTTTGTGTGTGTTTTGTGTATTGTGTGTGTGTGTGTTTATTTTTGTATGTTTAGTGTATTTGTTTGATGTGTGTATTTATTATATGTATGTATGTATGAGAGGGATGGCGAGGGTGGGGTGGGGGGAGAGGGAGAGAAGGAAAGGAGAGTGAGTGAGTGTGTGAGAAGTATGCTTGCGCACATATGCAAATGTAGATGTTTGGCTGCTTGGATGTATGGGTTTTTCTGTGTGTGCCTGTGTCTACATTTGTGAATGTGCCGTTACGCATGTTTGGATATGTGTTCATTTATGTGTGTGTGTGTGTGTGTGTGTGTGTGTGTGTGTGTGTGTGTGTGTGTGTGTGTGTGTGTGTGTGTGCATGTGCGCATGTGTGTGTGTGCATGGTCACACACACATGTCACTATATTGATATGTATGTTTATGTGTTCTACTTATTTATTGTTTGATATGTTGAATATGTATGTTTGAAATGAGTGTTTGTATGTATGAAAACCAATTTTTTTTTCTTTCTTTCTTTCTTTCTTTCTTTTCTTTTTTTTTTTTTTTTTTGGGGGGGGGGGGTGGGGGAGGTGCATGTATGGGTGGGTAATGGATGTGTGTAGGTGTTTTTGTTAGTTAGTATGTGTTTGTATGGAACTGACTCAACCCTGTACTAGTAGTTATACATATTATTGCATCATGTATTACTCACAGCTCATTTATTTCCTCAAAATCTGACTGTCATAGCTTCTGCAGCTTTTCGTCTGGTCATTACATATATATTTCCACCCAAAAATTACTCGCCAAACATCTTGTAGCCCTCTGTAACAACCAGTCCCACCTTCAGTTCAGTTCAGTTACTTCAAACTGCAATAGCTATCTTTTCTGACTGTTATGCTTTTGTGCTTTATTTTTGTTTCTCTTGTTGGTTCTTTTGACGTGAGAATCTTTTTATAAAAGCCCTTGCCATGTGTCTGCTGTAGATTTGTTTACCTTCAGTTTAAGCTTTTGTTAACACGTTTGATTTCCCTGTACAGTTGACCTATTGATTTCGTTTCTTGAATTCCCCTTCTTATTATTTAGTTGACTCTCCTTGGTCCCAGTGCAATAGGTCCAATAAGAGGGCGCAAATTACCATGCCAATACTTAGACGCTCTCTTCCAACAGACGGGGACAGTGGTCATGAACGCGGTGGAAAGAAGGAGCTGCTAAGAAGTAAAAAGAAGGACAAGAAGGACAAAAACAAAGACAAAGGATACGCAGCTTTGGGCGAGGACAGCTCTGCAGATGAGATGGATCTCTCCGACACCAAGTAAGCTAATCGTGTATCGAGCCTTAGTAAGTCTCTTGTTGTAAGGCCTGGGAGAAGGTTGTTCTACTCAACGAACTAGCCATCAAAAGTTATGTGGGGGGGGGATCAAACCCTATTTCCACTAATACATAAGTGACATAGAGAAACAGTTTTAATTTAACAAATGTTATTTTACTGTGGAATGACGGTTACTAAGTCTTTGTGATCAAGGCATCAACAACACTGTAACAACGGATGCATTACAAGGCTCCCCTTTAATCAAGTGACAAAGTTCACAAAAGATCAAATTGATTATGAGGTTGTTAAAGTATCATATTGTAGATGATGATCATATGATTCATAGTGTAAGAGTCAGATATTATATGAAGATATTAACACGAGGCCATCTGCCAATTGTTTGGTACTTGAATAATTAGCTTAATGCTCATCTCATTCAAAGTTACTTTT
>BOPN01000889.1:285300-292800 GCA_017312705.2 Penaeus japonicus | reverse complement strand
GATTATATTTGAGAACAATCTAGCAATCTATTGGTAACATTTCAGCACGTCACAATTGCCCTCCCGGAACTTGGTGAGAAAATGCACGTCTCAGGATGTCACCCGGGTCCAGGGATATTTTTTTACCATATGACAAGATGTCAACCGGCGCGAATGGGTTAATAAACAACTAGTTTCAAGCCATGTAATTGTTAGATGTATAACTTATTTTCAACATTTTATTTTCATTTTATTTGTGAGATAGATAATTATATTTTTTGAAAATAGAATGTGTTGCAGTAAACTGTATTACTTTTAATGACAGTATGCCATTTAGGTAACATTTATAGTAAATTCAGTTTTCATCCACAGGAGAAGGATACGAAAATGACGTATCAGAATGTGAGCATAGTCCTCTCACCAACCATGCAGATCTCACACCGTGTTTTGAACGTATTATTCTTGAACCATGCTTACCTCTTTGGCAATGTGGTAATCAAAAAGTATGTCATCTCTTTTCAGCCTTTATTTATGTTGTGGTTTCTTGATGTATATGAATAGATATATTTGTAAAAAAAAAAAAGAGAAGAAAAGGTGTGATGGTAAATTTGATTTATATGCTCATAATATTTGATTTTTATGATTAGACAGGCCTTGCTAGTCTCACAGAATTTTATCCAACCGTTGCAGGTACTTCCCACCCATCCAGAGTTGCAGTGGAGAAAGGACTATTGATCAGCTGCGCACGGTAGCAGAAATTGAACACGAGATAATGAAGCAGGAATCCCTCCTGGGAAGCCTCCACGCCCAGATCGCAGCCGGGAATGTCTCGCGAAGAAAAGAAGAGAGACTTTGGGAAGCTCAAAGAATTGTTACTCTATTGAAGGTTAGCAAATGATCAGTTTGCTATCAGTTAGGGATCATGCTGTCATTGATGATAATTTTCACTGGAATTTTTTGATGTTGCAATGGGTACATCGGTGATATATACTTATGTTGTTGCTATCCACATGAGTGATACAATCTTGAAAATGAAGATATTAAGTTGAAAGTTTATTTCATCTAGTTTTTTTATTTGATATAATAAGATTTCTTTATTTGCTATAATGTACATACTACATCAACAGAGAAAGCTTAGAGCAGCACAGAGACGGGAAGAAGAAGAGAAAAGTGGCGGGAAGAATAACAAACTATCTGTTGAGCATGAAAAAGAATCAACTTCTGAGGACTCACAGAGAGAAACAGAAGTGGAAAAGGACGAAGAGTCGCCCAAAGAACCTGCTTCAGATGACTCTAAACATGGTAGTGAGAGTGAGCATAGTAGTGGTGTGTCTCAGAAAACATCAAAATCAGAGAATGTGACAGTGGTTAGTGTTAGTGTGGACTCTGCAGTTGCCAATGACAGAGACAAGAAAGAGGAGGAAGAGAGTCCTCGTTGTAAAGACGAAGACAGAGAGAGGGCAAGAGGATCAGTCTCGGAGGGAAGCGTTAGAGAAGGACCCCTCGGCGGTGAAGGAAACAGTGTCGCGACTGCTCCCAGCTTGGCCCCACAGGCCACGGTGATTCCAGCCCTTCCCAAACCAGTGTCCGCGAGATCAGAGAGAAGCAAAATAGCTCAGGCCCTGCAACATGAGCCCAGAATAGAAAAGGCACATGAAAAGCCAGTAGCAGCGGTGGCAGATAGCACACCAGGGGACGTGGTAGATGGAGGGGACAGAACTACAAAGGACCCTAGCAGAGTAGAGGACCAGAAGGGACATATTACAGTCATTCAGGTCGGCAATATGGGCATGGAGGGGGGGGTAGATGCCTCTGCACTCCCAGTCGATCAGACACATGGGACGGCTACACAACGGCCTGAGATGAGAAGATTAACTGTGGACAAGATACCTTTGCGTGAAACACGGAGCTTAGATGATTGTAGAACGAAAGGTAAGTTGATTTTTGACAGGTAGTATGATGGTTATTCATTTGTGAGTTAGAGAGAGAGTGAGTGTCTATGTGTCTGTATGTCTGTATGTCTGTGTGTATTTGTGTATTTGTGTGTGTTTGTGTGTATTTGTGTGTGTTTGTGTGTGTGTGTGTGTGTGTGTGTGTGTGTGTGTGTGTGTGTGTGTGTGTGTGTGTGTGTGTGTGAGAGAGAGAGTGTGAGTGTGAGTGTGAGTGTGAGTGTGAGTGTGAGTGAGTGAGTTAGACTTTTTAACCATTGTACATCAACCATCCACATCAACTATTTTTTCAACTTTGTACTGAAATTGTTATTATTATTATTGTTATTATTGTCCTATTAAAATGCCATACAGTGAAAACTAGTAAATTGTTCATTATACATTATGGTAGTTAGGCTGTTATTATGCAAGTTAGAATTAGAATTAGTTCATGAAGTTAACAGGGTAGTTTCCCCATGCATATACCAGCTTGAAACCACTAATATTCAAAATGGCCCATATGTCCCCACCCCTCACAGTGTTTTAGGTTGATATAGGTTGAAAGAGGTTTATATATTCTACATCAAGACTAGTGTTTGTGGTACAGCATAGTGTCAGACTAGTGTTTGTCATACAGCATAGTGTCAGACTAGTGTTTGTGGTACAGCATAGTGTCAGACTAGTGTTTGTCATACAGCATAGTGTCAGACTAGTGTTTGTCATACAGCATAGTGTCAGACTAGTGTTTGTCATACAGCATAGTGTCAGACTAGTGTTTGTGGCACAGCATAGTGTCAGACTAGTGTTTGTCATACAGCATAGTGTCAGACTAGTGTTTGTCATACGGCATAGTGTCAGACTAGTGTTTGTCATACAGCATAGTGTCAGACTAGTGTTTGTCATATGGCATAGTGTCAGACTAGTGTTTGTGGTACAGCATAGTGTCAGACTAGTGTTTGTCATACAGCATAGTGTCAGACTAGTGTTTGTCATACGGCATAGTGTCAGACTAGTGTTTGTCATACAGCATGATTGTCCCACATCTTTTCCCCTTTTCATGTCTTATAATAGTGAAGAAGAGAGATGAATTGACACTAAAATGTGTGATAAGTTACCTCTCTTTTGCCCATTTCTTCCTCTTCCTCTCCCACCATCTCTTTCACCTCAAGCAACACTGCCAAGCAACAGGTACTTTTAAGGTGTCTCTCTTTGCTGCCACAGGGGATAGTGAATTGTTGGCGCTTCTTGCACGAGAAGCCATCGTCCATGCAGAACATGAGGAATTACTCTCCATGAACCATGACCTCATGCGTAAACTCCAAGCTGAGAGAGCAGAAATTATGAGATTAAGGGACGAGATTCAGGAGATGCAGACACTTTATGGCTACAGGTAAGAGTTTGTAGGTTTTGTTGTTTTTTTCTCTCTATTTGTTTATCTCTTTCTTTCTCTCTCCCTTTTTTTCTTGCTTTCTCTTTTTCTTTTTTTCTCTCTCTCTCTTTCTCTTTCTCTTTCTCCTTTCTCTTTCCTTCTCTTTCTTGCTCTCCCCCTCCCCCTCCCCCTCTCTGTCTGTCTCTCTCTCTCTCTCTCTCTCTCTCTCTCTCTCTCTCTCTCTCTCTCTCTCTCTCTCTCTCTCTCTCTCTCTCTCTCTCTCTCTCTCTCAATCTCACTTTCCTCCTCTTCTTTGGGTATCTTTGGGTATCTGAAAGTTATTTAACTATTTCCATGTCTTTCAGAACTTATTCATATGATAGCAGTGAGAGTGAAGGTAGTGAAAGCGACGGAGAGAGTGATACCGAGGAGGAGATGATAAGTCAGCTCACTGCTGTCACGAAGGCTAATTCTACAATTCAGGTAAGTTTTGCATATTTAGCTCGATATAGGCCCCACACCTACTATATCTTGATATAGTATATAAACAAATAAACGAGGTTAAAGGCAGGAAAACACAGGAATATGCTGAAGGCCTTTTTTGCTCTCTTTTGGAAAATCCTGAGATAAATCTTTTGGAGACTGTGTAGTTAGCATATAAAAGATAGATGGAATATCTCACCTTTACAATTCACTTTCGTTGCTGTACACTATCTCCTGCATTACTTGCCATCACTACTCACTGAACACTTTCTCCATCCTTTCAGGAAGAAAACGTCACCCTCACGAGACGCATCCAAGAAGAGCGCGAGGCAGTGGTGCGGCTCAGAGTCCAGCTGCAGCAGGCCCACAAGTCTATCCCGCACCATCCCCCTGTTCCCCCAGTCTGCTAGCTGGGAAGGCGTCCCTACCAAGAAAAATGTAAAACCCACCAAAAAATATATTAAGACTCTAATGAGCTCATTGGTAGAGCTTTTTCACATATGTCTGTGAGTTTATATATCTGAGTGTGCATACGCGTGTGTGTGTGTGCTTGTGTGTGTGTGTGTATGTGTGCGTGTGTGTGCGTGTGTGTGTGTGTGTGTGTGCGTGTGTGTGTGTGTATGTGCGTGTGTGTGTGTGCGCGTTTGTGTGTGTGTGTGTGTGTGTGTGTGTGTGTGTGTGTGTGTGTGTGTGCGCATGTGTGTGTGTATCTGTGTGTGCGTGCGTGTGCGTGTGTGTGCGCATTTGTGTGTGTGTGTGTGTGTGTGTGTGTGTGTGATATAGATATAGATTTACATCTACACTCACACATATACATGTATGATAATGAATTATATAAATGGCTGTTATTAGATTATACCTGGATTTTAAAATGTGAGTATTAGTAATGAAGTAACATTTAATATAACATGTATTGTTTTTACTGAGAGTACAGTATATTACAATTTAGAAAGCTTTCTGTCTTAAGATGTTGAATAACTTTTGTAACCATAGAACTTACAAGAGCCCAATGAAGGTGAAGATCTCAGACTCATTAGCAGGGAAAAGTTTTGGGTCGAGGACTTCAGTCACATGTTCCTATAGCTTGTTTGTTGGTATTTTCCCTTATTCACACATTTAGATCTCAGATTATACAAAGTATATGTGAATTTTACTTTTAAAAAAGATGGATTAATAAAAGATAGAAGAGAAGGAAATATATATATGTATAAAATAAATGAAAAGATTTAAGCCAATGTAAAATCAAATCCAAAACTGCCTCTGTGAATATGCCCAGGATTTTTGTACCATTTATAAGTTGTCTGGTTTTGGGTTCAAAAAATTCCGCTGACAGTGGATATGACTCCCCTTTGTGTATATATGTGTAATAATGATAATAATAACAGGTAATGTTCTTTTCAACTGTAAGTTCTTTTTTTTCTGTACTGTAAACATATTTTACACCTCTAAGATATAATTTGTTACTGAATAGACTAAGATGGTATAATTACCATGTTTTGTTTGGGTATATATTGTAGAGATAATCACCTTGAACAAGCCAGCGTAATGAGGAACATCCAGCTATGAAGATCGAACAACTCTCCAAATCTTGCAACCAGATTTGATGGAGGAGTCAAGTAACAGTCCAGTAACTGTTCATTTCCTCAAGAGATCAAAATAAGACCTCTTTTTTTGTGCATGTGTCCTTTTGAGAGCAACAATGCAAACCTCTTGTTTTGTTTGGTTGCCTGTTGCGCTTCAGTTTCTCTTCTCCCTTTTTCTTATATTATCATAAGTTGCAAACGTTTATGTGGTAATGGTCTGTTCCTCTGTTAGATATTGAATGTCATCTTCTACCTAAGGTTTAAAAGTATCTTGGAAAGATTTTGGAATGCCTAGGTATATTTGCTTCATATATGTATACAGTAAACCCGTGTTAAAGGCAAGCTTTATAAGTCTCAAACATAAGGAAAAATTATAATTTAGGTATATCTTTTGGGTTTCCATTCTTTTACAATAATGTAGTTGAAATGATATTTGCATAATATTAAGTATTGCAGTTTCAGTTGCTGTTTTAGAGATGTGAAATTGGTATTCAATTTTATGCAGTTGTAAGGACTACCAGAAACCTATTAAATAACTAATTTACATAGGCACACTTTTTTTTCTTATACAACATTTTAGAGTTTATAGTCTAGAAAAGGGTAATGAATTGGGTTTGCTTGTGTACTGATGAAGTTTAGTAGGTAATGTTTCAATAGGGTTTACTGTTTGGATTATTATTTTCATTATTATTATTGATATTATGATTATGATCATTACTACTATTATTGTTTAATTATTGTTATTATTATTGATATTATTATTATTATTATTACTATTGTTGTTATTATTTTTATTATCATCATTACCTTCATTATGCCTTTGCAAGGCATTCGTAGTTTGTGTAAATATTTTTGGATGAGGATTTTCTCATGCTTTGTCTTTTCAATTATACAATAGATATTTGCATTTTTGTGAAATAATGATACCATTGCCTTTGCTTTTATAGTTATTACATAATGCCTGCATTTTTCTCTGGATTTATTTTGTGTTTGTAAATGTCTGTTTTTTCTTAGTTTAGATAAGCCATATGGGTTTGCTTTTGTGACTTCACCATTATCATACATTATGGTTTTCAATTTCCTTGTTTAGATGGCTTTGATAGTAAGATTTTCTAGTCCAGATATTCTAAAGGAGTATCAACCCAAGAGGATTCCATCAGATATTGATTAATGTATATATGTCTAAATTCATAACAGAAATGATTACTTTTTCAGTAGAAAATGTGGCAGGGTTTAGATACTGACAACAGTAGAAATCAGGGAAGTACATCTTATCACATGTTAGTTTTATTTGTAAGTAGAGATTTTGAGATGGATATAAGTGTATATTACCCAGTATTGTTTGGTCAAGTTTTTTGTTGTTAATTTTCCAACTTGCTTGAGAAAAGTATTTACTGCTAAAGCTACAAATGGTATTAAAGTGATAAACAAGGAATTCCTGTAAATTGTCAAATGTGATTCTTTCCCCTCATTGCAGACTTGACCTGGCATTTAAAAGCATATTTATCAGATAATCAAAGAAGTTTCTTCAAAGATAATTAAAGTCCAATGTGGGTTGTAAAGCTAACAGTATTAGCCAGCTCCTTTCATTGTTCCTGCAAAGAGAATGTAGTGAGATAAATGTCAAGATCTCACTCCTCTAACAAGGACAAAAAGGGTAGTTGAGAAGGGCTCATCAGGCTTTCAGATCAAGATTCTGGCAAGTATGCAGTGAATTAGGTCAGAGCCACAAGAAAGGAGGGTCATAACACACAAGCACTGAAGCCTTGGTTTCTTTTTATTTCTCTTTCTTCCCTTGGTTGTTTTACAATGTGTTCATAATGGAGAGAGGAAGGGTGAATATATGTAGAATTGAAGAGTGAAGCCCTCTTATTTGGAGGCTGATATAGTGCATGAATCTCACACACTTTCTTTTTTTTCTTCTTCTTGTCTCCATCCTGATTCTCTGACAATTTTTTTTATTCTGAAAGAGTTACATTTCTAAATACGTGTTCCAGTGTCAAGTAATCTGTTGCAGTATTACTTTGTACCTTCATATGGTACAAAACAGAGACTTGGCAGAAAGCTTTCACAGTTACTCCAGGACTTGCTTGATACACGAGGTCCTGTAGGAGGATTTTCTTTACATATTTTTGAAATTATATAACAGACTTTGTGT
>BOPN01000889.1:275300-280300 GCA_017312705.2 Penaeus japonicus | reverse complement strand
CACCTGATACTAAGGATTCACACCTACCGTACGACCCCCAAGTGATCCAGGATGTGTACCAGAGCGAAGTGAAGGCAACAGATTTTGAGACGAGGAGAATAGTTGTCCTGGAGTTGAGCCAGTACTTGGAAAATTATGTGTGGCCAAACTACTCAGAAAGTGCCACGCCTGCTCACCTCATGTCAGTAGTCGTTCTGGTCAATGAAAAGTTCAGGGAACGTGTTCCTGCATGGGACTCCTTTGTGAAGCATCCTGGACCTTTTCCCAATTTTCTGAGGCATTTGATGAAAGCCTGCTTGGACACCACCAGGAAATTCACACAGAAGGAGCAGACTCACATGATTGTGTTCTTGAACCACCTCTATAACAGCATTGAAACAGATCTGATACGAAATGGGATCAGCCACACTGTTTCATATAACATTTTAGAATGTCTGTCAGAGGGTCAGTTACAGACTGTTTTAAAGGAATTTCCTAACTGGGCCAAAGCATTAAAAAGAACAGCAAGACACAGGAAAAAGCTCAAGGAAGATGAACTTGAGAACTTCAACTTTGATACAAAATTTCTCTACAGCTTGATGCAACAGTTCATGCAGAAATTATCCACTATTCCAGCCAGTGAAAATGTAAGTGTGGCGCAAGATGTTGTCCATTACTGTGAAAGATTTCTTGAGCTCATGATTGATTTGGAGTCTCAGCTACCAACTAGGAGATTCTTCAACACACTTCTGCATTCTTGTAACCTTATAGTTAAATGTCAGCTGTCAACACTTGCTGCCAGAGAAGAGGGTAAGCTATTTGCTCAGTTGCTTCACATTCTGAAAGTCTATGCACAGTTTGAGATCAATGACAATACTGGCCAACCTCTCTCAGATTTAGATGTTATGAAAATTCATTATAATCAAGTGAAAGTTCTGCAAAGTATTGCTTTCAAGAATTTTGAAGATCTTACACAGTTCAGCTTTTCCAGTATTGCCTCAGTAGATGATACTGCAACACTCAGACAGCATGTAGAGCAGTTGGAAGATGCTGATTTACAGAGACTTTGCGACTTGTTGCACTTACTCCCAGCATCTGATAGCAAGGAGAGTGACAGGAAAATCCTGATTGAAATAATCCTTTGGAAGTACCAGCGTCGTATGTCACAGCTTGAAGCTATCAACAGAATGCCTCTGTATCCCACAGAGCAGATCATATGGGATGACAACATTGTTCCCTCAGAGTACTTCTCTGGAGATGCTTGCTTAGCATTACCAAAACTGAATCTCCAGTTTCTCACTCTGCATGACTATTTGCTCAGAAACTTTGATTTGTTCAGATTAGAGTCCACTTATGAAATTCGCCAGGACATTGAAGATGTTTTGATGAGACTCAACCCATGGGCAGCCGAAGACGGATCTACTTTGTTCCGTGGCTGGGCTCGTATGGCACAACCAATTCAGAATTTTGCTGTCTGTGAAGTAGCCAAGCCAAATGTGGGTGAAGATAAACCATCAAGGGTCAGGGCAGACATTACAGTCAACTTGAATGTGAGGAGAGAAATAAAGAATGAGTGGGAAGCCCTCAGAAAGCACGATGTTTGCCTTCTCCTTTCCATAAGGCGACCAAAATTGTATCCCAACCCAGAGGGAAGTTTTCCAGAGGAGTGGGGTGTCAGGTATGTCAGAGGCTGCGAAGTGGAAGGCATGTTGGATGAAAATGGCCGCGTCATAGAAGAAGGACCAGAGCCAAAGCCAGAACTCAAAGGAGATACAAGGACCTTCCGTGTGTGGCTTGATTGCAACCAGTACAAGATTGACATGGATAACATCAAGACTGGAAGCAACAGCGAAGATGTCTACGAGACTTTCAATGTCCTTATGAGGAGGAAGCCAAAGGAGAACAACTTCAAAGCTGTCCTGGAAACAATCCGTGATTTGATGAATACAAAGTGTGTTGTGCCTGACTGGCTACTGGACATTATTTTAGGCTATGGTGATCCTGGTGCAGCCCATTACTCACAGAGAGAAAATGCTCTGGCCACTCTAGATTTTAATGACACCTTCCTTGAGTTTGAACATTTGAGGAAGAGTTTCCCAAGCTATACCATAAATCATAATCCTAAAGCAAGTAGAGATCCACCATTTAAATTAAACTTTGAAGACCAGAAGTCAAGCAAACGGGCAGTTGAAGGTGAAGATACAAAAGTTTCTAAGATCATCAATGTGGAACCATATGTTATACCAAGTCGTGGTCCCTATCCCTACACTGTGCCCCGTAAGAACCGTGTGCAGTTCACTCCCACACAGGTTGAAGCCATTAGATCTGGTATGCAACCTGGCCTCACAATGGTGGTAGGTCCACCTGGAACAGGTAAAACAGATGTCGCTGTACAGATCATCTCTAACATTTATCACAACAACCCAGCTGAGCGCACACTGGTTGTTACACACTCTAACCAAGCTCTTAACCAACTGTTTGAGAAGATCATTGCCCTAGACGTGGATGAGAGGCATCTGCTGCGTCTTGGTCATGGAGAAGAGGCCCTGGAGACTGAAAAGGACTTCAGTAGGTATGGGCGTGTAAACTATGTCTTAAGCAAAAGGTTGGAGTTACTTGATGAAGTCACCCGTCTGAAGGAGTCCCTTGGAGTGGCTGGTGAGATGGGAGCTTCCTGTGAGACCGCAGGATACTTTTTCCTACAACACGTCTTGGCACGCTGGGAACGCTACCTAAGCCAGGTCACAGCCAGTCCTGGAAAGGCTGTTAATATCCATCAAGTCAGCGAACTGTTCCCTTTCCATGTGTTCTTCAGCAATGCTCCACAGCCACTGTTCAAACAGAAAAGTTATGAAGAAGACATGGAAATTGCTGAAGGGTGCTTTAGATATTTGGAAAACATTTTTACACAGTTAAAAGAATTTAGAGCTTTTGAGATGTTAAGAAGTGGATTAGATCGTACAAGATATCTGTTGGTTAAAGAGGCAAAGATCATTGCCATGACCTGTACACATGCTGCTCTGAAACGCCGTGAACTAGTAGACTTGGGATTCCAGTTTGACAATATTCTGATGGAAGAAAGTGCACAGATTCTTGAGATTGAAACCTTCATTCCTTTATTACTACAAAATCCAGAAGATGGTCGAAATCGTCTGAAGCGCTGGGTGATGATTGGAGATCACCACCAGCTTCCTCCAGTAATCAAGAACATGGCCTTCCAAAAATACAGCAACTGTGAACAGAGCTTGTTCACTCGTTTTGTGAGACTGGGTGTCCCAACTGTACAGCTAGATGCCCAGGGTCGAGCTCGTCCTTCCATTTGCGCCTTGTATAACTGGCGATACAAAAACTTGGGAGACTTGCCTCATGTCACTTCCTGGCCAGAATTCCGTACAGCTAATGCTGGCATGTGGTATGAGTATCAGTTGATTAATGTAGAAGACCTTGAAGGCCGTGGAGAATCAGAACCAAGAAAATACTTCTATCAAAATCTAGCAGAGGCAGAATATGTGGTACACTTGTACATGTACATGCGTTTGTTGGGTTATCCTGCATCCAAGATATCTCTGTTGACCACGTATAATGGGCAGAAGGAGCTCCTCCGTGATGTGGTGGAGCAGAGATGTGCACAGAACCCACTGTTTGGTCGTCCTCATAAGATCAGCACTGTGGACAAGTACCAGGGACAACAGAATGACTATATTCTTTTGTCTCTGGTAAGAACGCGTGCTGTAGGCCATCTGAGAGATGTGAGGCGTTTGGTTGTGGCAATGTCAAGAGCTCGACTTGGCCTCTACATATTTGCCCGTGTCTCTCTCTTTAAGAACTGCTATGAACTGCAACCAGCTTTCTCCTTGCTCACGAAGAAGCCCCTACAGTTGCAGCTTGCCCCTTGGGAGAATGTTCCCACAGAAAGACCATACACACAGCCACCGAATGGAGAAGCCGTAGTTGTGAAAGATGTAATCCACATGAGCAGTGTCGTTCATCAGCTATACTCTGATGTATGTGCCACCATCAACTCCATAGTGAGCCTGCAAGCAGGTCCAGGTGTCATGGCAACACATGAGCTGCCACCAGACACAGGTGCTCGTTATGACTCTGATGAGGAGACCCCAGCAGAAGAGGAGGCACAGGCAGACACCCTTATTGTTAATGAGGTGGAAAGCAAATAATATTTTCTGTGAAGAATGAAAAATTTATCAACTAATAAATGTACTTTTTGAATTATTTTGTTCTGTACCTGAGCATGCAGTTAATTGATTTTTTTGTGTGTAAATAGAGTAGATTGTTATACTTTTTATATGAAAGGCAAATACAGTTTTGTTTTGATATTTGCAACTTTGAAAGGCATGTTTTGGAAAAGATCAGTGATAATATGTAAGAGTATATTAGTATTCTCGTATGAAATCATGTAAAAATGAATAATAACTTTCACACAACATATTTCATTTTCCCTTTTTACCTCACCAAGTCTTCTACACTTGATTAAATTGTATTCAAGGCTATTACACATTTGAATATGAATATGGAATTACTTTGTACTTAAGGCTAAATTTACAAGAAATATTGAACAATAAAGAATATATATTCAATACGAAAATACAAGTATATGAAAATATGAAAGAATATGAAAATTGGCATTATTCAGCAAATTACAATTATTACAAGATTTTGGAATGTAAAAGAAACTACTGTCTAATGAACACAAAACTGTTATAACTTCAATAAGGATGAAATAATTATAAAGCTTTTTAAACCACTCAAAGTATATATATATATATATATATATATATATATATATATATATATATATATATATATATATATATATATATATATATAAACATACACACATACATACATGTGTGTTGTTTTTAATAGATTATTTCAAGAGAAATGAAAGCACTTTAAGCTACCTGAAATAAACATATGCTACACTGTAAAGATACACTTGAAGAAGAAGAAAAAAATCTGCCAAACACAAAAAAATCAAATTCATTATTACAGAGAAACGGTTT
>BOPN01000889.1:262800-267800 GCA_017312705.2 Penaeus japonicus | reverse complement strand
TTGGAAGGCCCATTTAGTACACTGTTGGACTGGTAACAAGCTTGCTACTGATTGGTTTAGTGTACCTAAAGAAGGAGTGCAAATTAAAAATGGCTGCTAGTGTGGTGAGACACGGCTTACGCATGCGAGAGACTTTCAGCATAATCAACCGTGATGTGGCACAGTGGTTCCCAGGACACATGGCCAAAGGGCTCGCCCAGATGCAGAGGAAACTGAAAAGCGTTGACTGCATTGTGGAAGTTCACGATGCAAGGATTCCCATTTCGGGGAGAAACCCTTTGTTCGAGCACACCATCTCAGCCATAAAGCCCCACCTGCTAATCCTCAACAAGTTAGACCTGGCTGATTTGAGGCACAGGAACAGCATCATCAAACATTATAACAAGGAGGGCATCAAACATGTTATTTTCACCAACTGCAAGCGGCCTGAGAGCCGCGGCATCAAGAGCATCATCCCAACTGTTGCGGAGATGATCAAGAATTCTGAGCGATATAACAGATCCGAGGAGACTGTTTACCAGCTCATGGTCATTGGGGTGCCAAATGTTGGCAAGTCCTCTCTGATTAATGCTCTGAGGGCTAAGCACCTGCGGAAAAGCAAAGCCACCCAAGTTGGAGGGCTTCCAGGCATCACCCAGAGTGTTTTGGAGAAGATAAAAGTAAGATTTTATTGTGTTTGTGCCTTTGTCACAGTGATGATTTTTATGAAAGTGTTTAAGATCTCTCCTCTCTCTCTCTCTCTTTTTCTTATTTTCTCTCTCTCTCTTATTTTCTCTCTCCCTCTCTCTTATTTTCTCTCTCTCTCTCTCTCTCTCTCTCTCTCTCTCTCTCTCTCTCTCTCTCTCTCTCTCTCTCTCTCTCTCTCTCTCTCTCTCTCTCTCTCTCTCTCTCTCTCTCTCTCTCTCTCTCTCTCTCTCTCTCTCTCTCTCTCTCTCTCTCTCTCTCTCTCTCTCTCTCTCTCTCTCTCTCTCTCTCTCTCTCTCTCTCTCTCTCTCTCTCTCTCTCTTATTTTTTCTCTCTCTCTCTTATTTTCTCTCTCTCTCTCTCTTATTTTTTCTCTCTCTTATTTTCTCTCTCTCTCTTATTTTTTTCTCTCTTATTTTTTTTTTCTCTCTCTCTCTCTCTCTTATTTTCTCTCTCTCTCTTATTTTTTTCTCTCTTATTTTTTTTCTCTCTCTCTCTTTCTCTTATTTTCTCTCTCTCTCTTTCTCTTATTTTCTCTCTCTCTCTCTCTCTTATTTTCTCTCTCTCTCTCTCTCTCTCTCTCTCTCTCTCTCTCTCTCTCTCTCTCTCTCTCTCTCTCTCTCTCTCTCTCTCTCTCTCTCTCTCTCTTATTTTCTCTCTCTCTCTCTCTCTCTCTCTCTCTCTCTCTCTCTCTCTCTCTCTCTCTCTCTCTCTCTCTCTCTCTCTCTCTCTCTCTCTCTCTCTCTTATTTTTTCTCTCTCTCTCTCTCTCTCTCTCTCTCTCTCTCTCTCTCTCTCTCTCTCTCTCTCTCTCTCTCTCTCTCTCTCTCTCTCTCTCTCTCTCTCTCTCTCTCTCTCTCTCTCTCTCTCTCTCTCTCTCTCTCTCTCTCTCTCTCTCTCTCTCTCTTATTTTCTCTCTCTCTCTCTCTTATTTTCTCTCTCTCTCTTGTTTTCTCTCTCTCTCTCTCTCATATTTTCTCTCTCTCTCTCTCTCATATTTTCTCTCTCTCTCTCTCTCTCTCTCTCTCTCTCTCTCTCTCTCTCTCTCTCTCTCTCTCTCTCTCTCTCTCTCTCTCTCTCTCTCTCTCTCTCTCTCTCTCTCTCTCTCTCTCTCTCTCTCTCTCTCTCTCTCTCTCTCTCTCTCTCTCTCTCTCTCTCTCTCATATTTTCTCTCTCTCTCTCTCATATTTTCTCTCTCTCTCTCTCATATTTTCTCTCTCTCTCTCTCTCTCTCTCTCTCTCTCTCTCTCTCTCTCTCTCTCTCTCTCTCTCTCTCTCTCTCTCTCTCTCTCTCTCTCTCTCTCTCTCTCTCTCTCTCTCTCTCTCTCTCTCTCTCTCTCTCTCTCTCTCTCTCTCTCTCTCTCTCTCTCTCTCTCTCTCTCTCTCTCTCTCTCGTATTCTCTCTCTCTCTCGTATTCTCTCTCTCTCTCTCTCTCGTATTCTCTCTCTCTCTCTCTCTCTCTCTCTATCCAATTTTACTTTTTTTTTTTTAAATCTCTTTGCTGGTTTTGTTTATCAGAATGAAAACCTATCAAAATCAGATGCGATAAGAAAGATTTAAATGGACCATGCCCCCCTTTCAGAAGGCTAAATACTGCTCAGATTTAGCTTTTCATGCATATGTTGTGCAGTCAATTAGTTCACCTCATGTTTTCTGTATTATGAGTTTGATCTTGACTGCCTCACTCTTCTTTTATTAAAATAAGACCCTTTAATTTGGCCACCAGGTTTGTGAGGATCCGAAGGTGTTCCTCCTAGACACACCGGGAGTCCTGGCCCCCAAAATTCAAGATGTGGAGACAGGGCTGAAATTAGCTCTGGCGGCAACCATTAAGGACCACCTGGTCGGGGAGGAAAATATCGCTGACTACCTCCTCTACAGGTTAGGGCATTAGAAATGTGTTTATTGCCATTTTATGAATCATATTTGAAGTGTTTAAGAAACAAAAAAAGGGGGAATATGGTCTTTTCATTTATGAATTTATTGTTTTGCTTTGGTACCAAGTTCTACGAGATTAAGGAATTGTTCCAGATTAGACCCATCAGATGAGGTGAAGATTCCAGTTATATATTATAATGTAAAAATTACTAAAATCAGACTGATATCAAAGGACAAAGTAAAATTCTGAGAAGGGAAAATCAGTTTCTGAATTAAGACTTTTGGATATAAGGAAATACTACTTTAGTTTATCAAGATTAACTTTTTTTCGACAGTGGAACAAAATCGGCTAATGAGTTTCTCTTATAGATTGAACAGAAATGGGAATCACTCCTACATCAAATACTTGAACCTCGATGAACCCACAGACAACATCCAGCAGCTTTTAGGGCTTGCAGCAGTAAAGTAAGAACATCTGTCTGTTTACCAGTTTGTCGCTCTCTCTGTCTAATTGTCTGTTTGTGTGTCTGTCTATTTGTAAGTTTGTCTGTCTCTGTCTCTGTCTCTTTTTCTCTCTATCTCTCAGTCATTCTTCTTTCACTCTGTCTCTCTTTCTCTATTTTTTTTTCTTTTTTTTCTTTTTTTCTCCTTTCTTTCTTTTTTTCTTTTTTTATTCCTTTCTCTCTTTTTTTCTCTTTTCTTTTCTCTATCTCTCTCTATTTTCCTTTCTCTATCTCTCTCTTTTTTCCTTTCTCTATCTCTCTCTTTTTTCCTTTCTCTATTTCTTTCTTTCTCTATTTCTCTCTTTCTCTATTTCTCTCTCTCTATTTCTCTCTCTCTATTTCTCTCTCTCTATCTCTCTCTCTCTCTCTCTCTCTCTCTCTCTCTCTCTCTCTCTCTCTCTCTCTCTCTCTCTCTCTCTCTCTCTCTCTCTCTCTCAATATTTCTTCTTTCTTTCTTTACATTTATTTACTTGTCACACTTTGCATATAAACAAGTAATTGAATACCTTTTCACTTACAGAAATGGCTGGAAAAGGAAAGTAAAGACCCAGAGTGGCACTCAAGTAATCCCAGACCTGCAGCTGAGTGCATCCAAGTTCATAAAAGGTTTCCGTTCAGGAATCTTTGGCCCAATAATTCTAGATGACATGGAGGACATGAGGACTTGACTCTTGTCGGCAGAGAGAAAACACTCTGTTGTAGATAGCACGTAGTACGAGGATCCTCTCTCAGAGGGATTTGTGAAAGGTCTGCATTGTGTCACGAATCGTTGAGAAAATATGATAAGCCACCAGCAAACCTTGTTATTTTTTTATTACTTGGTTTTATAAAAATGATAAATGTGATGTATGATTTATTAACCTTTGTCTGCAAAAAGATAGAGATATGCAAGTATTAGGCCTGTAATGATTCTTGTATCATAGGATCTTGGTTGTGATATGTAATTTCAAAACTTGTTGTTTCACTGTGTTGTGTATGCATGATCTCAAGTAATTGGATTCTGCATTGGAAACTTTAGTTAGAAGTCATTAGATTTTCCATGTTATGTTTTTTTTCATATCTGGAATGTTGTGGTACATTGTAATCCTACCAGATTTGTTTCAAAACCATGCATTAAACAATACTAAAGTGTCACATGTATATCACAAAAAACTTCAGTCATAGAGTTTCCTTAAGTTTATTGATTGATTGATTTTTTTTTTTTTTTTTTTTAAGTAAAGCTCTAACATCTTTTTTAAGAATTTAATAAATAACATCAAAGGTAGGTTAAACATAAGAAAAAGAAATAGAAACTAACATGCATAAAAATTAAAGAACATTTCTTTACAGTAATATTTATATAAATACTCAAGAAATATCAAGAAATATTTGCACTTTTGACCTTTTTTTTAACTAAATCTGAACAATTTATCTCTTACTTGTTTGTCCCTGAAAACTTTCAACAAATTTCAATGCAAAAAAGGAACACTTCCAGGATTTTAAAGTTCTCATGAAGGCATTATAATTAGATGTAAGGTTTTTTGGATTGAGTTTTGATTCTGAAACATATTATAGGGACCACATAAAATAGGATACATGTGGTAGCAAACCATGAATCCGTAATTATAGCTTACTAATGGATTCACTTCACATCTGTCTCTTTTTATTTCATACTGTGTGCTTAGTGGTGTTAATTTTGATATTGCAATCGGAAGAGGTCTTGAAGCTATTTTTGCATATAATGATTCTTATGGAATGCATTTAACCCATTCACACTGAGTGACATGACATCATGTCATCTGATCCTTTTGCTCCTGCTGGATGATGTCCTATCACATCATGATCTCTCCCTCCAAACAAAAACAAGTTTTAATTCGTTATGTATGCTTATAATCATAAGAGTTCCATTGGTATTGACACATTTTTATCACTTAGGAAAATAATGTAAATAAATAC
>BOPN01000889.1:252800-257800 GCA_017312705.2 Penaeus japonicus | reverse complement strand
TGGCCTTGCACCCATGTGACCTGCTAGATGTAAACTTAATAAAAGTCACAATATATTTAGCTGGTATTATTATCCTTCATTATTAAAAAGAGATCATGCTTCATGTTCAGAGAACTTTAACTATAAAGCAATGCACTGTTCTTAGTTGTTTGTGTATGTGTGTATGTGTGTGTGTGTGTGTGTGTGTGTGTGTGTGTGTGTGTGTGTGTGTGTGTGTGTGTGTGTGTGTGTGTGTTTTCATGAGCATACCTTTGACAACTAGCAGAAATACTAGAAAAAAATTGAATAGTGCCACTTTTTTATGGCTTGTTCTAAAGCCTCAAATAAAACAACTAAGTCGCACAGCACGGTCTCTGGTCAGTCTCTTGTCTTGCATCATTCCCCGATAGTCAGGCGACAAAAAAGTTACAGAAATATGACAACCTAACTCCAAATGACAGTCCAGTAACAGTTACGCCATAACTCCAAAGTGTTGTGCGACTGTTGCATAGCAATTGAGTCTAGAGACCAAGTTGCGAGAGACCTATTTCATTCTATAGTAAGATGAAAACGCTGGTTTTGTTGAATGCAGCCCGTTGTCTTTTTAACTCTTATTACTAAGTTTATAAGGTAAATTTTCGCAGTTAATGTGTCTGAGTTTGTGTGTCTTTGATTGTGGATATTACAAAATTGCCATAAAATTTATCTTCGTGTGTTATTTGGGTTTCTTTCTCGATTTCAATAATCAAGATTAAGTAATTATTCTTGTAGTGATACGGATCTCTCTTAAGTCTAAGTCATCGTAGACTCATTTACAAGTATTTTAATTCAAGGGGTTTTAGTATTTGTATTCAAAAGTTCAAGTGATTGGTAAGGTACGTGCCATGCTAATACTGCTGCCATAAGACGAACTTCATGAACTCACACACACACACACACACACACACACACACACACACACACACACACACACACACACACACACACACACACACACACTCTCTCTCTCTCTCTCTCTCTCTCTCTCTCTCTCTCTCTCTCTCTCTCTCTCTCTCTCTCTCTCTCTCTCTCTCTCTCTCTCTCTCTCTCTCTCTCTCTCTCTCTCTCCTTCTCCCTCTTGACATTTTTTCTTTCTCTCTCTCTTTGTTTTCATGTCTCTAATCCTTCAGGACTTTCCGGAAAAAGTGTCAATTAATATTATGGGCGTTGTTCTTAATTATCAGATCTGTAATTATTGAACACTCTAGATTCCAATATGCCTTTGTGTGTGTGTGTGTGTGATAAGAAATTCTCTCTCTCTCTCTCTCTCTCTCTCTCTCTCTCTCTCTCTCTCTCTCTCTCTCTCTCTCTCTCTCTCTCCCTCCATTACTATAAGGAATGAAAGCGTTTGTACCCAAGAACCCTAGGAATTTAGACCTATTACTGCAATAGTTATCTAATTCTTATCATCTTGTGCTACAAGTACTACAACAATCTATCTCTTCAGACAATGATACCAGACTCGTGTGTACTTCGTGTATATACACCATATGCTTATCTTTACACATCCATAACTCTTCATCTTTTTAAACAATCCAACCATCAGAGAGGGTGGTGTGAAGATGGGATAATAATGTAGTTTGGGAGACGAAATTACAATGAGAATGGTACATATTAATGAAAGAACCGTTTAGGCCTCACGCCGGCAATACAGTCTTCCGGGGGGATGACAGTGTTACCCAACTACGCGTCATTCTGAAATGTGGGTCTGACGCTTTTCAAAGAGATGACTTTCGGGTGGAAAGGAAAGAAAGCTCAACCCGTAGTAATCACTTGTCTCAATAAACTCGTCAAAGTAAAAAAAAAAAAGTCATCCCGTAGCCACCGTTTAAAACAAACTGGCTGACAAAAGGGCAACATAAAAAAAGGAAGCATCCATATTATACATTTATCAATTAACACAGTCATTCGGAAACAAAACCAATATACAAGAACAACACATCATACACTTACTTAACATCATACACTTACGAGAAAACTGTCAGCCAAGTAAAATCCAAAAGCTCGTCTGCCACTTCACAAGTCTCAAAACCCTCTCTCTCTCTCTCTTTTCATGATTCTCTTTATATGAGGTCCCTCGTGTAGATCCAGAGTCCCCACTTCATTTTTTGGAACTGTCATAGCTTGTCCCACTCGTCCCTCACCTTATGTGAGATGAAGCTGCCTGTGACCTACGTCCTCGGTAACACAGATCATTTGCCAAAGCCAGATATGAGGTGGAAATAACACCTTCCAGATAAGCAACTGTATAAATTCCTAAACGTAATTTCTCTAAGATGATGCGAGGACACATGAATGTCTAAGGATTATAGGTAATTGTTGCGCTTACGTGTTTTTTTTTACAAATGCACACGCGTATATGTGTATGCATATATATGTATATGTATATACATATATGTGTATGTATATTGTAAAGGGTTGCATGGTATTTAGATATTGGTTTTTGATTACTTATATCATAAAGTATTTAATTATATTGTTAATTCATTATTTATATACGATCTCCCTGAGTGTAAAGCGCATGGTCGGAGGTGTTCCCTCACCTGTTTCCGAGCTATACATGTGGTCGATATATATATATATATATATATATATATATATATATATATATATATATATATATATATATACAAATATACATATATATATATATATATATATATATATATATATATATATATATATATATATATATATATATGTAAATATATATACATATATGTATATATATGTATACACACACACATACACACACACACACACACACACACACACACACACATATATATATATATATATATATATATATATATATATATATATATATATATATATATATGTATATATATGTATATATATACATATATATATATATATATATATATATACATATATATATATATATATATATATATATATATATATATATATATATATATATATATATATATATACAGTACACACACACACACACACACACACACACACACACACACACACACACACACACACACATATATATATATATATATATATATATATATATATATATATATATATATATATATATATATATATATATATATATATATGATAAATATATAGAATACATAGTGCAACAAAATACCAAGGAAATCAGCTTGCCATTAAACTCTTCAGCTACACCGGTTAAAGCGGCATTAAATTTACCATAGTTGCAGGTTCAAACAATTATAATAATTTCTCTCTGTAAAATACTACAAAAGTTTTACATACCAAATGACATCTAAAAATTATTGTTAATGTAAAAATTGTACAATACATCTGTGACGTCCAATTACTACCAGTAACATCATAACATGTAATTTAAGTTCTATCTAATCAATGTTTTATTATAATAATTTGTGGTTTCTCATTGATGGCATGACAGAAATGAGAACACTTACATATAGCGGGTTTAATTCTGTAAACGTGTCATGAGGGGACATCACCTTTATGGCGAAGAAAATGGCGCCTGGGGCAAGAAGCGAGGCAGATGACATCTGACGCAAGATTTATGAGTGACGTTATTAATACCCTAGGATATCTTATCCAGCGCCAATTCGTGAGATCAGATTTCATTAGTTAACTATCGGCTTTCAGACATACCGCTACTGGTACTCCTTTTTCACATCTTATGATTTTCTGTTACACCGAAATGGGTAACCTCAATAGGTTACAATTCTCTTGTTTTTCTTATAATAATCCTAATTCTACACTATTACATAACCTTTGTACAATTTACACTCACAAATTTCCTTCCACCTTTCCCTCTCTTTAGCCTGACGGCTGCTTTGACATTAATTTCGCTTACTCTCTGTGCAATACTTTGCAATTCTGTCTCTGAGGCGCCGTCCGATTTGGCCCAACCTAACTTTGTGCAATGTGGTATATTGGTTAAAAAGCTGAAAATCCATTTCATTAAAAATGAGTTCACCTTCATCCCTAACAATTTATTCAATAAAACATAGGTCTGTATTAAAAGCGTAACTGAAGTCTACGTATAGTATTCTGATCTGGGAATTGGGCGTGTCTAGATGTTTGTTAATATCATTCAGTAACGTTAGGGTTGCGTCCTGGACACTTTTGTTTTTACAGTATGCAAATTGGAGTGGAACTCGTAAAGTCTCTACACTGTTGCAAAGTTCGTTTTTCAGGATACCCTCTAATCATTTCATTATATTTGAAGTTAGAGCTACTGGCCTAAAATCGTTCATCCCTTTTGGGAAAGCAGTTTTTGGAATTGGCTTTACTTCTGATTGCTTCCACTGCCGCGGTATTGCCCCTTGGTCGATGGACTGTTGGAAGAGCTATCATAATGGTGCGGCCAATTGTTGATCGCACCACTTGAGCGCTCTAGAGCGGCTGGCACGTGGCCTTGGTCGCTCGAACCACCTTCAGGGACCGCACCACTTGCTCGTGCATCACGATAATTCTTTCATAATTCGTTATTGCACTCATCACTGAAATCTTGACCCTCGCATGCTGCAAAAGAGGAATTCATTTGATTTACATACGTATCAACAATTTCTGGTTCAGTAATTTTCAAGATCGTGTTATAAACACACACATTTGGGAAAATAGTTATTTCCCTCGTTGGTACTAGCATGTCAAGACAGAAGTTAAAATACGAATTAAAAATGTCTACGTTACCGTCGATAACTGTCCCGTTTTCTATTAGGGCGGACCAGTCGTTCCATTTTCTAATTATCACTTCTCATGTCTTCTCTGATTTTAATAATTGTTTATATGGCACATTATGGTCCCTATTTCCTAAACAAGGTCTTTGCACAACGCGATAACTGTTTTTGATATAGCAAAACAATAGATCAAGAGTTACATTCCCTCTTATTGAACATCTTAGACTCTGCTCATATGCAGAAACTTTCCCTTGAAACCTCCAATGGTTAAAATCCCCCATGATTCTTACAATCTTTGGTCACACCGTTCTCTAATGTTTCTGT
>BOPN01000889.1:245300-247800 GCA_017312705.2 Penaeus japonicus | reverse complement strand
AAGAAGAAGAAGAAGAAAAAACAAAAAAAACAATGGTTCATTAGGTTGGAGGTATTCATGAAATATGCAAGTTATTTACATTTACGGATTTAAATTTAAAATGAATTCTATTAGGATTTTAGATAGATATGTTTAGGGAACTTTACTATTTTGCAGAATAACATAGGAATTTATTCAGCTTTTAGCATGAAAACCTAATGTGTAAATGACATGACCTCTGTATCAACAGTTGTAAAATGGAAGCTATCAGTGCCTTTGTATTTCTATTCACAGGCATGATTGGTATTAGGGAGACAAAATGATATACAATACTTATCATAGGCCTATAGAGCTATTTCATAGTTCCAGATTTTACAGTTTTTGTCTGTATTTTTTCATGTAGGTAATTGTGGTTAATTGAGGTTAATGTTAAGATGATCCCCAGTCATCTGCCACTGGCTTCCCCTCTATTGGCATTCCAGCAAAGACCAACAAACTTCCACCATATATATTCAAGCAAGATAGAGCTTGTATATTCTGCCATGGCATTTCATCATTAAACAAGGGACCTGTTTAAACTATCTTGCTAGAATATATTCAGATGAGGTTTCTTGGCTTTAGCATAAAGTGAAGAGAGGCTGTGGCAATCAATTAACAATGTTCTATTGTAATGAACTTTGTATTCATGGAGATTCATTGTTGATCATTGCAAGTTTCAAGTGGATTTAGATAGAGCGTAGATAGTATGATTATGAGGAAAAAGCCTTGTTTTGAAAGTCATTGAGAGGATCTACTGAACCTCTACTTATTTGAATATGAAATCCAGTTACCTTTTATGCTGTAGTTATTGTTTCACTTCCACCAGATTAATTTTTGTAGGTCTAAAGAAATGTCCACATTGAGGATTGTCTTTGCAGGAATTGCAGAGAAATCATATTTCCATATAAAAGCTAATATCTTTTCCATACATTTTATAAGAGTGCTTGCCAACTATTTTGCACTTAAATTTATTTATTTATAAGTGACATTATAAATGATATGTCTACAAGATATTCGGAATATGGAATAAGATTGAAGTATATTAATTTCTAAGTTCAAGAAAGAATTTAATTGACATAATGTAAGTTTTTCTAATTTGTCTAAAATTTGTTGTCACCTCTCAGAAATTATTATTCCTCTTTCAGTACTTCATATATTTTTTCTTAGCATATATAATGTCTGTCTGTTTCATTATCAGTCTTTAAATTTTCATGTCTGTTTCTATTTGTCTGTGTGCCTGCCTATTGATCTGTCTGTTTCAGTCTTTGTCAGTCTGTATTTATGTTTATTTCTCTTTAAGTCTACATGTCTCAATTTTTCTCTCCTACCTGTCTGTTTATTGATGTATTTTACATGGTATTGTGTCTGTATAAGATAAAATATACTGTCACCCTTCATATTGTACCCTATTGCCAGTATGTCACCTAATGTGATTAATGTGTCCTCATTTCCTCCCCCCATGGCGTTCACCAGGAGCAAGATGGAGGCAGCCCAGTCACCCCTCAAAGACGTGCCAAGAAAGTACCTCCGCCAGTGCCCAAGAAGAGACCAAAGAGCGCACCAGTGGCAAGCAGCAAGAATGGAACCGCGCAAAGTGAAGAGCCAAACCCTATCCTTAGTGTGCCCGAGGAAGTCTTGGTGTCTTGCGATGACTTGACAAGGTTACCAATCCTTTATGATGATGTAGGTACGTGTCAGAGGTGCTCGTTGACACTTTGGTGTACAGTGTCATATTGCCAAGTATCTATTCTTAAGGTTTATCAAGTATTCTCAGGTATTCTTTCTCCTTTAAATATTTTTTCAGCATTTAGATGTATATTTTTTAACCTAAATGGTCTTGCTAATACTTATGTTATCTGCTAATACTTATGTTATCTCCTATTGCAGTCTTAGGGTGCATTGCCTCACGATATCGACAAAATCTCTTTTATACGTGGGCCGGCCCAACCCTCGTTGCAACAAACCCATGCCGTCCAGTTCACCAGCTATACACTCACAAAGAAATTGAGCATCATCATCATCAAGTTAAGGTGAGATGTCTGTAGGTAATGAGACAGCTACCAAAGGTATAGAAGAAGAGGAAAATAATCCAGGGAGAACTGAAGTAAATAGGAGAAAGATAGAGAAAGAGATGACAGATAAAAAGAGGGGGCAGTGATAGAGAGAAAGAGAGAGGGAGGGATGGAGAGGGTAATCCCAAGGGAGAAGTTATATGCATAAAGAGTACTTCTTGAAATTGGAAGCAGGTCTTCAAGAAAAAGATTATTATTAGTAGTAGTTCTAGTATGATCAAAATTTGATGTAGACCCATGCTGTGTCCCCACAGCAAGCAAACATAGTCATGGAAACAACAGGGATAAAGGTAAAATAAAAGTAAAAGTAAAGGAGAGGCAAACTATTGCTTGGAATTGAGAAAAGAGAGATAAAAATAAAAGGAAGATAAAATTTGCCTCCTCTTTAGCTCCATTGTAATGGGAAAGTG
>BOPN01000889.1:235300-240300 GCA_017312705.2 Penaeus japonicus | reverse complement strand
GTGATATAGTGTTTCTGTCTTTTCACCTCATGCGATTGTTTCTGAATTTACCTTGTCGTTTCAGTTGATTATGGCCCTCCTTCACCTTGGGAATGTGATTTTCAGCCAGGATAAGGAGAACCATAGTTCCTGGACGGTCAATCGCCACAATGCAGGTAATACTTGGGTGATTGTAAATGAATATATGTATATAAATGTATTTGTATATATATATATATATAGAGAGAGAGAGAGAGAGAGAGAGAGAGAGAGAGAGAGAGAGAGAGAGAGAGAGATACATACCAAAATCTATCTATCTATCTATCTATCTATCTATCTATCTATCTATCTATCTATCTATCTATCTATCTATCTATCTATCTATCTATCTATCTATCTATCTATCTATCTATCTATCTATCTATCTATCTATCTATCTATCTATCTATCTATCTATCTATCTATCTATCTATCTATCTATCTATCTATCTATCTATCTATCTATCTATCTATCTATCTATCTATCTATCTATCTATCTATCTATCTATCTATCTATCTATCTATCTATCTATCTATCTATCTATCTATCTATCTATCTATCTATCTATCTATCTATCTATCTATCTATCTATCTATCTATCTATCTATCTATCTATCTATCTATCTATCTATCTATCTATCTATCTATCTATCTATCTATCTATCTATCTATCTATCTATCTATCTATCTATCTATCTATCTATCTATCTATCTATCTATCTATCTATCTATCTATCTATCTATCTATCTATCTATCTATCTATCTATCTATCTATATATATATCTATCTATCTATCTATCTATTTGTCTATCTGTCTGTCTATCTATCTATCTATCTATCTATCTATATATATTTTTTTTCTAATGAAATAAAATAAATTTTGAAAAGAAAGTCTGTAGTGACTATAGGTAGGAATTTTCCTGCAATCATTCATTATCATTTACTTTTTAGACACTTGATTATACATATATATATTTTTTTTTCAATTGAGTTCAATGTGATTTGCAGAATGTTTGAAGAACCTTACAGCTGCTTGTGACCTCCTTGGCCTGGAAGAAGACAAGTTGGTCGACGCTTTAACCATAAGGACAATTAGCGTCGGAACTGCGAGGAGGGTGAGCTTTTCATTGCAGCTCTTCTGGCTTTTATTCAGTGTGGCATAGCTCTTGTTTCTATTTGTGTGTCGCTGTTATAGTTGTTATGGTATTCTATATATCATCCTATCTGTTTGTTTGCTTTTGTTTCTGTTCATCTATTCACATGCATGTGAATTATTTATATTTATGATGTATTGGTATACAGGTATGTAGAAGTAGATATACACATAGCTATAGACAGACACAAATGTAACTATTTTTTATTAATTAATTAATTAATTTTTTCAATGTTGTCTCCCTTCTTAGGTGAGTGTCTTCCACAAACCCTGCGAAACGGAAGCGCAGTGCGTGGAGAGAAGGGACGCTCTGATGCAGTTGATCTACGCCTCTCTATTTTCCCATATCGTCACGTTCATCAACACCCAAGTCAGCGCCCACAGGAACTTGTGGTCGCACTTTTTAGGTGAGGTCATGGTGTATTGTCGTTGAAAGGGATCTGTTTGCTATCTTTTTAGACTGTTATTGTTAGTGTGGTTGTTGTTCATTCAGTTTTATTTACTCATGTTTTAAAGATAAAACATGAGAAAATGCTGTCTAGCTGATCCCTTTATTTATTTATTGTGTGTGTGTTATATATATGTTCATATTAATAATTTGTTTGATTTTTTTCCAGGTGTATTAGATGTTTATGGTTTTGAGACCTTTGACCAGAATAGTCTAGAGCAGCTGTGTATAAATTATGCAAATGAGAGATTACAACAGGAATTTATGTATCGATATTTGGCAACTGAACACCAGGTATGAAAGAGGTTTGAGAGTTTATTGTAATCTTAAAAATCTTACTGACAGTCCATTTTTCATTGTTTTCTAAATGGTCATATGAGCTTAGATGAACTAGGAATCAAAGCCAAAATACAAAGCAACATTACTAGTGATTAATATGGAGTTAGTTTTTTTGTTTTTTAAAATCTTTCTTTGTTATGCTTTTGATATAAAAGATAAAAGGATACTGAAGATGATGTGCGAACGCACACTTCAACTGATAGGACACAGTTGCAGCAAGAAAGTAGAAGTTATGACATGTTTTTACACACAAACATTATCTCTAGGTATATGGTTTGTAGAATTTGTACAGTGCATGTGTCTTTCTACTTGCATTGACTTCTTATTGATTTCTTTTTCAGGTTTTAAAAGAGGAAGGGTTTCTAGATGTGGATGTTCCCTACACAGATAACACTGACTGTGTTGTGGCTTTAGATTCCAACATATCTGTATTTGCTATTCTAAACGAGGTTAGTGCAATTCGCTGAGGAAGGAGAGTGATTTTTGTTTTTTGTGAATAGGTGTCCTTTTAACCCATTCACGCTGGGGCCGTTCCGGCTTTGCGCGGTCGCAATACCGGGGTTCTCGAACGCATAAGCCTAACACCTCGAGATTCTCTGGCGCACAAGCCGCGAGCCTGGGTTGCCCGCTCGCTCTACCCGAGCGCGCGGCTTCCCCTCATAGCGCATACGTGCTGTCACGTCACCCGGCGTGAATGGGTTAAATAGTTGTAAGTTTTTCCTTCATGAATGTGTGGAAGGACAGGAGAGTGTTTCACAAAGTACTTAAGAGAATTAGTTGTTATCATAAGGATCTACAATGAAGGTGCATAGATTGATAAAAGTGAGTGTAGAGAAATGCTACTCTGGCAGGTCTAAAAATAGACCAGACCTGAGTTGTGTCCTTTCATGCATACAGTGTTCAGAAAGAATAAGTTCTTGAATGGATTTATCTCTCTTCTTATTTTATAATTGGTGATAGAGTAGAAGATGTGTGATATACTGTGACCTATGCAAAGTGACAGGAAAATCAGTGATAGACATAGAAATATGTTGAGGATGTGTGGTCTCTGTTCATTATATGTTATAACATCACTGGCACTGATATGCAATCAAGGTCAGTAGATTCTCTTCACATGTATCATGGGGTACTTTATAAAAACAACAACTTTGATTTGAAAGAATTAGAATAGTGTTCACCAGTGATAGTTGCTTATCAAAATTCATTCTTTAATTTTATCTACTGCTTGGCTGAAAATTGAGTGTTCTTTTTCTGAATTATTTTGAATCCAGGAGTGCCAATTGAAGAGAGCCCTGAAAGAAGATGAGGCGTGTGACCGCGTGTGCAAAGCCTTGGAGGACACCAGAGTGGTACATGCCCCCTCGTCGCCCAAGCGTACAGCCGGCTTTGTGGTCCGGCACTACGCAGGACCTGTCAAGTACGATGCCAAGGGTCTCTTGCACAAGAACAAAGATGAGGTACGAAACTGGTGGTCTAGACCTTTCTGTGTTGCCAAGATCACTGGTTTTTATTTTTGTTTTGTCATTTTTAACTTTATATTTTTATGGTTCAAGAAATTAGTTTGATTTTTTTTGTGTTCTAGACAGGAATCAATTTGTGATGTTATAGTATTTTTTTTATTAGATTTGTGTTGCTATTCTTGTAGTTTCTCCCTACTATGATATTGTCATACGATACATTCTACTCTATGTGTACGTGCTATTGCTCATAAGGACATAGTATGCTATAGCATTCAGTATCTACAGTTTATAACATTACTACCATACACCAGTTGTATTGTATTTTTAAAAGTTTGTCCCTTCTTGCACTCCACTCATGTGTACCCTTGCATGGACTACCCCTAAAATCACCTTTCCCATTTAGTATGAATGAGACAAAGATTTAAAAAAAATTAAAAAGCAAAAATAGCTTTCCAAGAATGCTAAATAAGGCCCCAGGACTGTCAGGTGGAAAGCACCCTAATAACCCAGTCTCAACCTTAGTGCTAAAAACCACCACCACCAACAACAAAAAAAACATTCCCCCTCATAGGTTCCCCTCGAGGTTAGAGGCTTGCTAGCGAGCAGTAGCCAGGATTTTATTGGGGGCTTAGTGTCCGACACGAGTGACGTGGACCCTGAGAGTGGCCGGCGGACAACGCGAAAGGTCACGACCCTGGCCAAGTTCAAGGCTTCCTTGGACACTCTCATGAGAACCCTGGCCAGGTGTGACCTACACTATGTCCGGTGCCTCAAGCCGAATGCCGGGTCGATGCCAGGTCGGTTGAGTTTGCATGCTTTTTTTTCTGTTTTATGCCATTTTTGTGTGTTTTATTAGGCTTTTTTACCCTTAGCCTCTTTTACTCTGTTTTTCTCTTTTCGAATCTGTTGTTTTGTATCTCTTCTCTCCTTTTTTCTCTCAAACCATATCCTTTCCTCTCCTCTTCTTCACTCCTCTTGTCTCCTATCCTATCCTCTCTTCTCCTATTTTTATCTCTACTCCTTTCACCTCCTTTTATCTCCATGCCTCTTGTCTCCTATCCTGTCCTTTCTCCTCCCTATCTTTCTCTTCTTGGTCTTTTTCTTTCTTCTTGATTTCACACTCCTGTCTCCTCCTTTCTCTTCCGCCTACTCGTCTGTAAGTAGACCTTATGACATAAAGAAAGAAAAAGAAAAGAGGAAGAAAGTTAATTGCGATGTCTGTGTCTTTATTTATATTACTTGCTCTCCCTAGGGAAGCCCGATGGAGGTTACATCCTGCACCAGCTGCGGGCTTGTGGTGTGATCGAGACGGTCCGGCTTAGCCAGGCCGGGTACCCAGTCAGGTGGGTTTGTGTGTGGCTGTTGCATTGTTGTTTTGGAGTTGTTACTGTTATTTCAATTGATGTGGATAGTGTTATTGAGTAATTGTGACTTTTGGTTATTTTTATTGGGATTTTGGCATTATCCATTTTATGTTATTATTATTGTGATTTTTTTAGTTTGTAATTATTGTTTTTATTATTTTATTTCTATGATTTTTTAAGATGTTATTGTTATTATTACTGTTGTTCTTGATATC
>BOPN01000889.1:225300-230300 GCA_017312705.2 Penaeus japonicus | reverse complement strand
TTTAAAAAATCTATGATTCTTATGCAATATGGCTAGTCACTAATTGGTTTTCTTTGCTTTAATTTATGAATAATTGTGATTTATAATGTTTTACCATTTTCAGGGGGGTATGGCTTTAACATTAGAGCCATTTCAACATTCCATGTTCCAGAATATTTAAAGGCAAACAATGTCTCCTTTTGCATATGACATGATTGCATATCAGGAATCATCTCTATATTAAGGTCAAAATTATTCTTCCAAAAACTTTTTGTGCGAGATATTATTCAACTATTTATTAAGAAGAATTTTTTTCTCTTTTTTTTCTTTTGGCTGTGATGTGTATTATATAACTCTTCACATAAGTTAGTGATTATCCATAACCAGTGTTAGTGCTATTGTCAGCTCAAATGTATTATGTTTTGGTCATATTAGTAACTTACTCATTTCCATCCTTGGGTGTATTCAACACACAAGAAATAAGATATTACACAATCATGATGTCGAAATTCGGTTTGTATCTGTATGGTTGGTGTGTATGTATGGTAAGACCAGTAACAAACAGGGTATGGGTAGGTAATTAAGTATGTTCATTTACAGTTCATAGTCATGTGTGGTAACATATTGAAGAGCCTCTGGATTACTTAATTCCAAACAGATAAAATGAAAGTACATTATGTGATATTACACCAAGCATATTCAGTTTCAGGTTGTGGATGTATTTGCTTCCTATAGTTCTAAGTTCTAGCTACTTAGATTGACTGAATAATGGGAAAATAGATTAAAGACATCCAAAAGTTTGTTTGAGATGTGGTATTAGATGTTTAAAAGATACAAATATGATGAATATTGCCGGTTAGTTGCAAGAATGGAATGTTAAAAGTGTTGCTTTTCCTTAAAGACTCATGACTGGAGGATGAAATGTGGATGTAAAAAGATTTTGTAATTTGGAATGCGCTCACGCAATATAAGACTAAATAACATTATAGAGGTGCCGTCTCAAGTTCCTCAACTTCCTGATTCATAATGTAGAAGGAGGGCAGGCAAATAGGAGCAGGTCCAAATTACTCATTAAGGTTTCTTCAGTGGTTTATGATAGTCTCGTCCTACAGTTTACACATTTTGTGCTGTAGCTGTTACGGTGTTGTTGATTATTTGGAATTTAGACTTCAGAGACACTTTGTCCCATTATTCCATACCATTTTGACTTTTTATTTTATTTATTTCATCTTTATTAATTGTTTTCATGTTTGCAGATTATATCACTCAATATTCTTTATTAGGTAATTAATCCGAAACATAGACATCCAAAGCGAACTGTTCATGTTGTAATAGATAACAGAAAACTGTATTAGATTCATGCAGTTCCTTGCCATATGTACTGTACGTGGTGCTAATTATCTAATAGGTCACTGTTGCCTCCGAAAGGGTAGGGATACCCTTAGCAAGAGACTGGGGAATTTACGAGGGTTAATTGTATTATGTTGAGGTGGTTTGTACAGTTGTATATTTAAGTACACATATCATTTTACAGTATATACAAAGTTAGACCCAGTAAAATAAGGTCTCTGCTAATTAGTTCTTTGTGATAATGACAGCTTATTTGATGTTAACTATTTAAGCAGTGTAGCTTTTGCATTTTCATTTTACTGATTTCTTCACATAGGATGTATTTTGTATCTTTATATTAGAATGTACACAGTGATGTATCCAAATTTAAATGAAATGGATTTTGACATATTCATCCTTTATTTTATTTTAGCATTTCATATAAAGATTTTTAACAGAATCTGTGTCAACAAAATATGAAAGATTAATGTAAAATGCCTTTCCCTTCAGAGAGTTGGCTTCTCTTTCTCTGTCTCTCTCTTCTTTCTGTCCTCTATCCTTTCTTCCTCTCTCTCTCTCTCTCTCTCTCTCTCTCTCTCTCTCTCTCTCTCTCTCTCTCTCTCTCTCTCTCTCTCTCTCTCTCTCTCTCTCCCCCCCCCCCTCCCTACCTACCTCTTTCTCTCCCTCCCTACCTCTTTCTCTCCCTCCCTACCTCCCTCTCTCTCTCCCTCTCTTTCTCTTTCTTTTATTTATTTGTATTTTATTATATCTGAGGTATCAAGATGATATATCACTAACACAAATTATGTAGTTGTATAAGATTATTCAAATGAATTTGTTATATTGAAAATTTAATGTATGTGTAATCATCTGCCTTTTATCTTTTATACTGTAAGGTCACGTTTTGTGAGAGCCACTCATTATGTAGTAGATTTAGTAGTTCAAACAAGATATTACGTCCATCATGGTTTACAGGTGTCATAATGTTGCCAGTACTTATTGCTCCTCAAAGATTGTTTTTGTATTACTAACTCTAATATACTGGTGATGCTAATCTGTTTCTTTGGCTTTGATTTATGATATTTACATTATTCTGTTGTATATATTATATTGTGGTTGCTCAAATATGTTACTGCATCCGTCAACAATTCCAATGTTGTAATTGTGCTTCAGATATGTGCCATTACTTATAAATATTATTATATCTGTTTGGTTTGTTTCTTTTATCCTTGATAAACCGATGGGTATATTAGCAGCCAGACAAACACAAGGTGACTACAAAGAAAAAATAGCAAGTAGCAACAGAAATTGTTGGGGCTTTTTCCCCCCCTAGTCTATTTCATGTTATTGGTTGAATCATTGTGACGGGAATTATATTTTTGGTGTTCAATCAAAGTAATAGTGGTATAATTTTCTGTAGTTGGCAACATGCTATTCGCAACTCAATTATCTGGTCCTTTAACTCATTGGTCGCGGTTTTAATAAAATATGTATACAGTCGTGTGGCGCGTTTATGTTGTTTGGCACTGTGCCATCCGTGTTTACGACCGACTCTGCTTTGGCAGCAAATGCCATCCTCTGTCAGTAGGTTGACCAATTATTTCTTACTTTATAAAAGAACAAGTATTTCAGCACATCAGAATTGTGATTTTACATATGCTTAGAAAATTACTGATTTACACAGGAAAGGTATTTCTTCTCTTTCTTGGTTAGACAACAGGGAGAGGGATTAATAGGGATTTTTAATCTGTTGTTTAGAGACGTATTGAAAATCACAGTTTTTCCCTCCACAAATGCCTTGCCAACCATCTCTATATATTTCAAGTACAATGTTACAAGTCTAGGAGCTGTCTGGTTAAGAACAGATTGTGAATTGGTCATTATCACTGGCTTCAGTAAATTTGGTATTCTCTGATATATTAGAGGCTGATCTTTATTCATCTTTAGTGTAGTTTAGCAAATGTATGTTGGACACTCTGCTTAGCTAATATTTTATTGGTCTTTCTTTCTGCTTTGCATTATAGATATGAATAGTGCAATCATGTCCTTGACTTCCATTTTCAACAGAGATCATGCTTATCTGCATTAATCATGGCTTGTCAGGCTTAGATAAGAAAAAAAAGAAAGAAAAAAAAAAAAGACCTGACTATCCAGTCTGTTTCAAATGAACATGGATCCATTGATGATGTCTATTCTTGGTTTGAAAATACATTAAGTGATGAATCCTCATTATGGACATGTTGATTGTTATCACTGATTAATGCAGATATGCTTCATCTACAAGAATAGATTTTTAATATTTCGACCGGCAAACTGTGATATATAATTATAGAGCAATGGATGTGAAGCTCATTTTGGTCTGGGATATATCACTATCTGTGAATTTTTGTAATACCAAGGGCAGCATGCTTGAAAAAGGTCTATAAAGGATATAAATGTAGCTTGAATGTACAAATGCTTTAGTGTTATTATTCAAATTGCAACAGTAAAGGATATAGGGTGATTACAATGCAAGAAATGCAGTATTTCCATGACGACTATTCTATTTCCATATCCTACTTGCAACGTGACTCTTGCCCAACACATCTTCACCGAGTACATTCCATCCATTAATATCATAGACATTATTCTTATTACAATCGGTAAAACTCTCTAATGAAAAAGATCCTCATAGAGTTTCATAAGTGGACTGACAGTGTATATTCAGTAAGAGGGCATGTGTTATTTCCATGCTCTCGTAGGCTGTGTTGGCTATAGTCGGCAAAAAAGTTTATTTTCATTTTCCTTGTGGTGTGTTGACTGTTTGTTTCTCTGAGAGAGAAATATAAACTTAGCTATTATAATATGTTGAATCTTGTTTTATTGTATGGTAGATTCACACACTCATATTACACATGGAACAAAGTTTGATTCATTGTCTTTTCATACAAAAGCCAACTTTTGTCAACTGTTTCTCAAATATATCTTAAGCAATATTAAGGACTACAATTTTGTATTTATTTGTACATGCCTTTTGAGAATTTCAAGTCTTTATGTTGGAAAAGTGTTTAGTTTGAAAGGCTAAGAGCACCACTTCAGATTGTAATGCACTGATAGTGAAATAGGCAACTTGCTAAAACAGACACACAACTTGCAAATCATAAAGGAAATATCACAAGATGAATGGAAATAATGCTTAGAAATTATGCAACACTACAGATTTTCTTTTCACATAATCTTTACAACCGCTATACCTACCATATGGATAAAGATACAGTAATATTGCAACTTAGTTTTCTAAAATGAATATATCTCTACGATACAAACACAGCAATTTATGGATAAGGATGAAATGAAATGCAGCCACAGTAAGACATTAAAAATGAAGTATGGTGTTCAGCAATTTATTGTTTCTTGTTTTAGCTGTATTTCATTCCACTATCCATTTTATCTTGTCTAGCATGTATATCAAAAGAAGTGCTCATCACAGATTTTACCTGGTTATAAAATAATAAACAAATATACAATTAAGCAGAGGAAATGTGACAGGAGAGAAGAAAGCACATCTCTGTAAAGCAGAATAATTAAATAATAATTATCTTTACAAATTTGTCATTAATGTGAGTGATACATTTTGTTTCACTAATTTTGGGATACTGATTTACCAAAGGAAAGCCAAATAATTAGAAATAATGACGAATCTACTGGAATAC
>BOPN01000889.1:210300-215300 GCA_017312705.2 Penaeus japonicus | reverse complement strand
AACCTGCAACAACCTAGTCAGGAGAGGTTCTGCGTTGGGTTTAGAAAAGTCGGTGAATAGTTGAGGGGAAATGTTGACTATCATCTCTAGCACTCGCAAGAGAGCCAGAGCCAAATCAAAGCACGTTGCACAAATGCGGAGTTGTCTTGAGTCTATGAACACTCTCTCGGGACGGTTTGATGCATTCTGAATCTGTGAGTGAGAGGAAGATGGTGTGACACATTTTGGAACCAGATCTCATCTCATTTTTATGTCCTTCCGAGAAGATGAGTCGAGAATTGATACACACAGCTCTGACATTCTAAATGGTATATCTACGCACCTCCTGCAACATGCCGATGAATTCAGAGAAGGCCCAATTCAACTGGTTTATCAGGGAATTTAGGAAAGGCGTGGCCATATCGAGTGACCCTTCGAGCACCTCCACAATGTGCCGCTGGAATGTCGCAGACGGACATGGTGCTGCACATGGAGAGGGATTTTTCATTAATTATACACATACATGGGCACAGATGTATGTGCATACATACATAAATACACAAAGATTTTAGTTTCATGGTATGAATTATGAGATCATATATGAATTATTCACAAAGTGGTACTAATCATCAGTAGGCTTAACCCATTGCGTACGGGTGTCATGACATACATGACATAGGAGCTTTGGCCTAACAACGGGCGTCATGACGTACATGACGTTCGGGGATTTTGGACCACTGTGCTAGTTTATTTTGCTATGAAAAAGGAATGAGTGATGATGGCTACTGCAGTCATAATTACTATAATTACCATAATATCGTGCTAGCTTAATGTCCAAAACCTAGATGGCACCACTTTTTCCTAGCACCAGCAGGAGAGAGAGCCTTGAATGGCACCCATCCACGGTTTTTAGCAAGCACTGTCTCTATAGAGCGATGGCACAAGTTGATGAACCCTTGCTCTAAAGTACCGCCGATGAAGGATGTGCAGGCAGAACGAGAAGAGGAAGGTGACTCAATCCATACCCAGTGTCTAAAATGTGCTCCTGTGCCAATATGGATGCCTTTCACTGTGGCACTCACAGTCACAAGCACAGGTTTCATTCCTCTTCCCTACCTCTTCTTGTTATCTTTATTGTAGGTGGTTATATGTTTCATATTCGTTCATGATAGCACAAAAATACGAAAAAATAAAGTTGCCTTTTGTCCTCCCATAAAACAGCAACACTTCTATCACATTGAGTATAAAGAAAATAATGAGCTAATATGGATAATATAATGCAATTTTAGTCAACTGCAGCACTGATAGAGCCTGTCATATGGCACATATAAGTCTCTAAACTCAATAAAACACACACAAAAAATAAAACACAAAAACCGCTCTAGCTTTACAATGAATGACTGAAAGAGAGTGGGATGATTCAAATTATATTGCTTCAAGTGGTCTCTCTCTAAAATAAAACCTATCCTGGAGGCTGGGCAAGCAAATTTATCTCCGTCTGCAATGGGTTAACCCTCTCTGGACGGGTGGTACAGCATGTGTACCGCGCATTCAAAAGCCCAGTGGCCGGGCGGCACAGTATTGTGCCAGCCATTCAATTGATTTAGGCCTAATAATTCGAACGCCCCGGCATTTGGACATTCAAGGCTAGAATTCCCCCATCGGGGATGGGTTAATAGATCATACTAACTGAAGGAATAAATATATTATAATTTCAACAAAAGGAAAATGCAGTATTACAGTAACCAGACCACCTGAAAATACCTGCTGTGGAAAGGTTAAACATTATGAATAGGAAGAAGTGTTCACGCTTTCCTGGCCAACAGTTGAACCTGAAGCTATAATATCAGACACATAATTACAAAGTCTTATGCATGAATGCCACCCTCTGTCTCCTCTGCCCATCTATGCTTTCTCACCAGTGGCTTGCGTGAAGTTGGGGTTGTCCGAGTGGGCAGGTTTTGGCCCGAACTTGTTGGTCATGTGGGGGCTCTTGGTGTAGCGGAAGCCAAAGCCACAACCCTTCCAGAAGCGCACCAAGATCCAGTTGTTCTGGGCCCAAGCGCGGTTCTCGTAAGGCTGGAGGAGGTTGCGCACCATTTGCCGTCGGCTGGAAGGGCAAAGGGAGTGGAAAGGGATAGAGTGTGGTGGTGATATCCTTTGCATTGTGTGTTCTTAATTCTATTTTTTTTTTCTTTTTCAGACACCAGATTTATCATATACTGGAGGTTATAAATATAATGAGAATGAGGAAGAAAACAAAAAAAAGGGTGAAGAAATGAAGGAAGTAAATAAAAAGAGAAAAAGAGACAAGGAAGCAAGGAGAGAAAAAAAGACAAAGATCAGATATTAATATGAAAAGATGGAAAGCAAATAAAAATGAGGAAAGTTAATAATGATAATAATAATAATAAAAAGAAAATAGTAATCTTAGCATAAAACAAACAAACCTTTCCAGAGGCATCATCTCTAAGGCAGTGAGGGTTGTCTGGTGACATACAAAGCCTGCCAGAGCTTGTATGAGTGAGTCTTTGCTGTCTGCATACACAATGCGTGAGTCGCAGAAGTGCAGAGCAAGGAACTCTCCTACGCTTGTCAGAAGAGCTTGAGATCCTAGGGAGAGCAAAAGTGATATTAGAATAAAGGGTTGCTTAAAACCCTTACATGCACTATCTTTACTTGATACTAAATTTCTAGCTTGAATCCCTAGTAGCGGCTATTTTTCTGCAGACACTATGCACTAAGTGACTTGTTTTTTCATCAAAGCTTACCAGGTATACTCTCTGGGGGAGCAGTAAAATAGAGTCGTAGGGCTGTGCACATTTCTGTTAAACTCTCAACATAGAAGTCTGGTACAAAGCCAAACAGTTCTCCTTCTCTTGAAGATTCCTGAAGGCCAAAAATACTCAATAAATCAGGTGCACAGATAATAAATACCACAAGAGTTTACATGCTCCATTACATTCCATATAATAATGCAGGCATACCAAATATGGATATACAAATTGCAGTTCAATTTTTTGAAGATGAGAGGAGTGATCCAAATCAACTTACCTGAAGTGTGGACAGAATGACCTTCATGACAAAAACAAGGTGGTTGTGTTTCTCTTCGTTGTGGATTGCAGCCAACACCCATGCCTGCTGCCTTGCTTGCTCCTCTAATTTTGTGATGAAAACCATCCTCGACCCTTGGAGTTCTTCTAGCAGGCTTGGGTTCAGTCCCTGATTGGCAGGACACTCAGTGACAGAACTCAACAAAATAATTTTTTCTATTTCAGGACATTAGAATCATATTTACTTGCAAGAAGGGGGAAAAAAAACTGATACTGTCACACAATTTGATATATATGGTAGTAAATACCTTTTCTCTGCAGTACTGCATCTTCTTGTCGATTTCCAGCACGTGCATAACATTCTCATTCATAGAGTCCCTTTGGGCAGCCACCTTTCCTAGCTGCTTGTGAGCTCCAATGTGGTACAAGAGGATAATCCCATCTAGGAGGTGGAGCAGGGAATCACGGATCATTTTCGCACTGCCTTGCGGTCCTGGCTTGTCCTCTATGTCCCCTGTGGTAACATTCACGTGCTGAATGTGCCCTTCAACAGCACTGTCTCCTGTCATCATGGGATTTCCAAGCATGGCTCCTGGAGTATTAAAGAACAATTTTAACAGATTACATAACCGGACAGTCATCATACCATCTCAGATAATGTGAAGAATGATTTTAATAGATTACATAACCTTGGTAGTCATCACCTCATCTCAGATAATGTCAAGACACTCATATTCAAATTCAGACAAAGCCGCACAAGAATTTCTCACATGCACACCTCTGAAGTCTTCCTAGAAATGGAAATAACACAGAAAGCCACCAACCTGATGTTGATGGTTCATTGTGGCACATGTCAACATCCACAACAGCACTAGCACCAGCTTCATCTATCTTATTAATAACCTGCAAAAAACACATCGTTATCAGCTTCTACATCGTAGGTGGTATGGCACTTTCTTAAGAGATTAATTAGAGATATACAAAGAAAAGCCTTCTTCAAATGTTAAAACAAAGATATTTCTATTTCTCTAATACCATTACCCTAATTCGGTCAGAATATCTATTTTTGGGTCTGCTTCACCTTTGAGTAATTTCATGATTAATAATAGTAATGGTAAAAAAAAATAAAAAAATAAAAACTTTATCTACATATAATTTTTCAATCCTTTATTAAAAGATAGTAATTCTATTAATAATAATAACAAGAAAAACAACAGCTTTATCTGCATATACTTTTTCACTTATTTATTGAAATATAAATATTTCTTCTTGTTGCTAAGACCATATTGCTCTCTATATTGGAATTCCGTTAACCCCATAAAAGTTTTTTTCAAAGAAAATGAAGGAGAGAGAGAAAAAAATCTAATAACCTGGCAATATTTCTAATGACATTGTTTTTCCTTTGCATGTCTTACATCATTCAAACTACAGTATCAGATATGTAAAGAGCAACCAATGAATCCACAGACATCCGAGAAAGGAAAATCTTACCTTCGAAGTCTCACTGCTGTTCTGGTGGAGGGCCCTGGCAACTTCTTTGTTGAGCGTCTTCATCAGGTGAGATTCTAGGCCCCCTAATCTATGCGTGTCAAAGTATTTGACAGAGCCGTCGTAAAACAGCCTTGGAGGGATGACAACGGGGCTTTCCTGGACCTCAGCCGTCCAGAGTTCTTTGAAGATGGTCAGCAGGCGGTGAAACAAGCACAAAATGACGGGGAGGGGTGTGTATCCAACAATTGGCGCCTGAGAGAAATTAAAGCAATTTATGACTGAAATTAAACTATGGTGGTATGAGATATAAATTGCCAACATGAAGACAGTATTTCTAAAGAATATTGTCTTAGATTCGGCAGAAGCGAGACCTTAGACTGAAACAATTATTTCAAATGTGTGAACCTAATTTTAGATGGTATTTAAATGGACCATAGACATTTGTTTACATGTTCTTTTTTATACCTAACACTTTGT
>BOPN01000889.1:182800-197800 GCA_017312705.2 Penaeus japonicus | reverse complement strand
AGGAGAGAGAAAGAGAGAGAGAGAGAGAGATATGATGATGAAATAGTAACACTGATGATAATAATTATAATGATAACAACACTACAATAATTACAGTACTACTATTAATAATAATTGTACCAACAATGATGATAATAATAAAAACACAAAATAATACTAATCACACTATCCATCATGACACATCACCCAAATGATTTTTACAAAAATCATATACTTAGCCAAAGCACCAGTAGCATTATTAACTAATCAAAAGTACGGTGATGATACCAGCAGCAAATAAAAGGAACTTCATTACTGAATCAATTTAGTGAACAACTGACAAAACGCGAAAGCTAGAAAATTATAAAAGGAAAATTTCTTGCAACAACAAACCTATTCTTGTAATAATATTTTGTATACAGTGGAGTCTCATACTAAACAACAGGAATGAAACAAGGCAAGCGAGAACAAATAACAAGAAAACACAAGATACTCACCGAAAAATTGTCGTTTTCTCTTCGGCAAATGTCTCCAGCGAGTGAGAAAACACTAACCTAAAATCAATTGATGTTGACGAAAATCTAGTGGGAATACACTTTGAAATACACGGTATTGTTAGGTTAACCACTGCACTGCATTGCACTGTACTTCGCAAAGGGCAAGAGAATAGAGCTTACCGGTGAAAACGTTTTGGACACGCTTTTATTCTGTGCGTTTTGGACACGCTTTAATTCTGTGCGTTTTGGACACGCTTTTATTCTGTGCGTTTGGGACACGCTTTTATTCTGTGCGTTTTGGACACGCTTTTATTCTGTGCGTTTTGGACACGCTTTTATTCTGTGCGTTTTGGACACGCTTTTATTCTGTGCGTTTTGGACACGCTTTTATTCTGTGCGTTTTGGACACGCTTTTATTCTGTGCGTTTTGGACACGCTTTTATTCTGTGCGTTTTGGACACGCTTTAATTCTGTGCGTTTTGGACACGCTTTTATTCTGTGCGTTTTGGACACGCTTTTATTCTGTGCGTTTTGGACACACGCTTTTTTATTCTGTGCGTTTTGGACACGCTTTAATTCTGTGCGTTTGGACATGGCCTCTGTGCGTTTTGGACACGCTTTTATTCTGTGCGTTTTGGACACGCTTTTATTCTGTGCGTTTTGGGCACGCTTTTATTCTGTGATTTATACTCTGAGTCGCGAAGCGAACGTTTTTTTTTTTTTTTTTTTTATCTATATTGTAACGATAACATAAATGATTACATGACGTGATTCATGTGGAATCTTGTTACTCTCCCTCTCGATATAAACGATAATCTAATATATATAGTTCGTTCCTTCGTGTGGGTGACGTCACAGGATTTCACCATGCAGTGTTGCAAAAGTAGGAAAATTATGAAAGAAGAAAACCAATGGCATGGAAAAGGGAGATGCAGCTGGTTGATTAAAAAACAAGATAACTCCCCTCTAGCCTCTTTTGTATTAGATTATTTACCTAGAGGTGTTACTACAGTGTCACCCGCACTAATTTCAACTTGCGGGCGGAGTATAGAGACTGTCGGCCGTACGACAGAGAAAGTATTGTACCGCTCGAACAAAACCAGCCGTCAGGCTCACAGAGCGACCCATGCCTCTGAGGCGCGTCTTTGAGAAAAATTACAATCTTTACAATTATTTGCGTCTTCCTCTAATAAAAACTTTTGAGTTCACGACACATTCAGGCCTAGTGTAGCAGACAACGATCGCCTCCCGACGCACCACCGCACTGGTCAAATAAGGGAGCACCACCAGCCAAGGAGAGCACAGGTCAAACGGCAGGTCAGGACTCAACGTTCGTCCAGAAGGCACACATGCCATGCTCAGGCCCAAAAGCCTCACCAGAAGCAATGGCATTGAAGAAGTTGAGGCAATCTTCACGGCATCAGGCACAGGAGACCGATGAATATGTAAGGAGGATATACAGATATATATGTATATATATATATATACACACACATATACATATATATATATATATTTTTTTTTCTTTTCTTTTTTTCATATTATGGCAATTATAGTAATTATGTTTGCAATTGTCATCATCGCTCACTCCCTACTCATAGCACAAGAAGATAACAGTGATCCAAAATCCCTGAACGTCATGTACGTCATGACACCCGTTGTCAGGCCAAAGCTCCTGCTTCATGTGTGTCATGACACCCATACACAATGGGTTAATCAGCAATAAGACATACCATTCATATAATTTTTTCTTGCCACGCCTGTATTTTGTAACCCCAATTTTATTCAAGCTAGGTTAACTTTTCTTGTAATTCCAAATAAATATTGGATATTTCATATCTGGCACAGCTATATTGAGAGAAAAGAAAAGATAGAAGAGAAAAATAAAATAAAAATAAGTTAACGAAACAATATAATTTGATTAGGAAAAAAAAAAAAGGTAAAAATCTCTCTTGGGTAAATATTAGTATATAAACAATTAAGAGTGTAGAAGACACCGACATGTCTAGTACATGCATCATGCCAATTGTTACGGCCTTTTGGTGCTCTGGTAAAGCCAACACACTTCCACAATGTAAATTTGGCATGAAAAAACTTGTAGACTTCCTTGGCAATATATCATTAAATAACAAATCAATGAAGTTTTACACTGATCTTTATTGAAGCAAAAGGTGAATTTTACGACATTTGTGTCAGGGTATTTTAGGATACTTGGTGGAACTTTGTTTTAGCCTTTGCCAGGGTGCAGAAGCCACGGCATTAGTAGATTTTGCTGCTTGAACCTAGATTTGCGACAATTTGATAAGCAACTGTTTTTTATTTTTTGGTCTATATAATTGTTCAGTATATTTTCATACCTAAAGGTGCTGTTTTCTGTGTTCTTTAAGGTGATTAACTTTCTTGATGTCCTGTTCTTAAAATTTACCCAGTACTGAAAGAGAAAAAACTAAAATTGAATAAACCTACAACGACGACAATAGCAACAATAACATCGAAAAATTACAACAATTATAGCAAAGAAAAAGTCAAAAGAAGATTGACAAAGAAGAAGACATAAGACACCAATTCTCACAATTTCGCTGAATGCTTATTATGCATTAAAGGGATGATGACAAATTATCATGTGATAAAACTATAATAACGAGAAACAATCAACCGAAAATAAAAAATAAATACAAATGCTCTTGTATAATCACCACTAGAAAAAATAAGAATAAAAACAACCTCGTAAAATCACAAAGTAAATTTGCATGCGTAGCATGCAAACAGTACCCTAAGAATATATAAAATGTACAAAAATATGAATGGAATGTTTACAAACAATGTATAAAAATGTAAGCCTTAAAGAATCCATACATGTAGGGAATGTACAACAATGTGTAGGTGAAAGTATAGACCATATAACTATACAGTTGGAGTGCATGACAGGGTAACATTTGCAATATATGGATAATTTGAACATATACAAACATTCACATCCTAGAGTACATATAATACATGAAAATGTATAACACGTATAATACACACGAACAGAGGGCACAGCACATACAAATTCAGTGAATGCCAAGCCAAATGACAAAGCAAAGACGAGAGAGAGAGAAAAAAAAGAGACATAAATAAAAGCACACGAGAGAGAACGTATAGATCGCTAGAACTCCATTGAACAGAATTTCCTTCGCTGGTCCCCTTTTTTTTTTTACCTCAAAAGCCTCTCCTCTTCTCTTCTCTCCCGACAAAGTGCTCACATCTCGTCCGGGTTCTAAGGCGAAAATGGGGGAATAATGGGCGCAAATGATAATAAATGGGAAGAGGGCGAGGAGACGTGAAGGCGAGTGAGCGAGCGAGCGACTGACTGACTCCCTTTGCCTCGAGATGTTACTATTTTCATGTGTTTATCTTGACGTGAATTTTCCTCTTACTCTCCCTTCTCTGTGTCTCTTCCCTTTCTTTGGGCTAGGTTTCTCTCTAATTACGGCTAGCTTTTCCTTTTTTTTTTTTTTTTCTTTCTTCCTCTCTCTCTCTCTATGTCTCTTTATTTGAGGGTGGTGTTTGTCTTTATTTGTTTTTTTTCTTTTATCATGTCTTATTCCGAGTGTGGAGATTGTTTTGGTTCTCTGTCATTTCGCTCCTTGGAATCTTTGGCGTTTTGACTTTCGTTTGTCGTTCTTGCGTGTTCAGAGGGGATGTATTCGACTATTTCCGGAATGGAATATGGGGTTTATATATTCATGTTTTGAGAAGTACTTTCAAAAGGTTAGGTAAGGTATATAAAATATTGTCCTTCACTAATACATTCCCACATAGTCTGAGGCCAGGGCAAGCATTCGAACGAAAGATTACTCACTCTCAGGGTGCTATCTAGTGAATGAAATCGAAACAATTTGAGGCGGCAAAGTTAAAAAGGAAATACTTTTCCTTTCGCATTTGTAGGTGGGTACTGTGGATATGTGTAGGCAGGTACATACATACACAAGCACATAAATGTGAGTGAGTGTGTGCGTGTATGTGGGAGTTAGAGAGAGAGAAAGAGAGAGAGAGAGAGAGATATGATGATGAAATAGTAACACTGATGATAATAATTATAATGATAACAACACTACAATAATTACAGTACTACTATTAATAATAATTGTACCAACATTGATGATAATAATAAAAACACAAAATAATACTAATCACACTATCCATCATGACACATCACCCAAATGATTTTTACAAAAATCATATACTTAGCCAAAGCACCAGTAGCATTATTAACTAATCAAAAGTACGGTGATGATACCAGCAGCAAATAAAAGGAACTTCATTACTGAATCAATTTAGTGAACAACTGACAAAACGCGAAAGCTAGAAAATTATAAAAGGAAAATTCTTTGCAACAACAAACCTATTCTTGTAATAATATTTTGTATACAGTGGAGTCTCATACTAAACAACAGGAATGAAACAAGGCAAGCGAGAACAAATAACAAGAAAACACAAGATACTCACCGAAAAATTGTCGTTTTCTCTTCGGCAAATGTCTCCAGCGAGTGAGAAAACACTAACCTAAAATCAATTGATGTTGACGAAAATCTAGTGGGAATACACTTTGAAATACACGGTATTGTTAGGTTAACCACTGCACTGCATTGCACTGTATTTCTCAAAGGGCAAGAGAATAGAGCTTACCGGTGAAAACGTTTTGGACACGCTTTTATTCTGTGCGTTTTGGACACGCTTTAATTCTGTGCGTTTTGGACACGCTTTTATTCTGTGCGTTTTGGACACGCTTTTATTCTGTGCGTTTTGGACACGCTTTTATTCTGTGCGTTTTGGACACGCTTTTATTCTGTGATTTATACTCTGAGTCGCGAAGCGAACGTTTTTTTTTTTTTTTTTTTTATCTATATTGTAACGATAACATAAATGATTACATAACGTGATTCATGTGGAATCTTGTTACTCTCCCTCTCGATAAAAACGATAATCATATATATATAGTTCGTTCCTTCGTGTGGGTGACGTCACAGGATTTCACCATGCAGTGTTGCAAAAGTAGGAAAATTCTGAAAGAAGAAAACCAATGGCATGGAAAAGGGAGATGCAGCTGGTTTATTAAAAAACAAGATAACTCCCCTCTAGCTCCCTCTTTTTGTATTAGATTATTTACCTAGAGGTGTTACTACAGTGTCACCCGCACTAATTTCAACTTGGTGGGCGGAGCATAGAGACTGTCGGCCGTACGACAGAGAAAGTATTGTACCGCTCGAACAAAACCAGCCGTCAGGCTCACAGAGCGACCCATGCCTCTGAGGCGCGTCTTTGAGAAAAATTACAATCTTTACAATTATTTGCGTCTTCCTCTAATAAAAACTTTTGAGTTCACGACACATTCAGGCCTAGTGTAGCAGACAACGATCGCCTCCCGACGCACCACCGCACTGGTCAAATAAGGGAGCACCACCAGCCAAGGAGAGCACAGGTCAAACGGCAGGTCAGGACTCAACGTTCGTCCAGAAGGCACACATGCCTGGTGGCCCAAAAGCCTCACCAGAATCAATGGCATTGAAGAAGTTGAGGCAATCTTCACGGCATCAGGCACAGGAGACCGATGAATATGTAAGGAGGCAACAATCAAGAAGAAGACATTACTCAAGAACAGCAAGAGATAGAAGATAGGAGAATAGAAAAAGACTGCATGAAGATCTAAGAAGATTTTAAGAAGATTTTTAACAATTTTAACCCTGACCACAAGCTAACCCACAGGGCTCCACTTCAACGTCAAGCACGGGACATCATGCATAGCAGTGACAGGTGACGTGCGAGGTCGGCGAAGTGCAGCGTGGGCAGAGCTTCAGAACAAGTACTAAAATAAAATAATAAAATAAAATAAAAATAAAAAAAATCTAATGAATAGCATGCTAGGTGTTCTGGTATCTGGCTGCCTCCCGAGGGGTTGACCCATGGCTTTGTTCAGCTACTAAGCTTTCTCAGCTTTCCTTCTATCACTTGATCTCCTCGCAAATTTCATTTCCACTCTCCCTCCAGCTCCCTTCATCACTTCCTCTTCACTTTACATACTTCCATTATTCGAGATAGTCATTGCTCGGTGTTCTGGTATCCTGACTGCCTCCCGAGGGGTTGACCCGTGGCTTTGTTCGGCTGCCAAGGGCGCACCTGCACTCTGTCCTCCAACTTCCTTCTCCTGGCAGACCTCCAATAAAAAAGCTAATACTCTCTTCACTGTGCTTAACTTTCTAACTCTCACTTTATCTCCTCCCAACTTTCATTTTTCACTATCTCTCCAGCTCCTTTAACCCTTTCCTCTTCCGCTTTTCAGGCAAAAAAAAAAAAAAAAAAAAAAAAAAAAATAGTACTTTTACCATTAAACTTCGAAGAAGAAAAATACTACAATTAAAAAAAAAAAATATATATATATAGATAGAAATTACCCTTACCCCAAACCCAATCTTCTATATCCAGACCCCTTTCTCCCTCACCCTCTTCATCTCACCCTCAACAAGCAAGACCCAGATTTCGTCACCACCTTCTGGCCTGGCAGGCCTCCCTGAGTTTCGAGTGGACATGGCAACAAATTTCAAGTCAGACAGGGAGTTTCGGTCTCCCACTACTATAACTACTACTTCCCTTCATTTTCTTAACTGTTTTCTTCACCTCAACTCTTCATCAGACTATTCTTCCACTTCGGTGGAGGTTCCAGTCCAGTCCAATAGGCAGTACACTCCTGACCTCACGCCGCAACGCCGCCACACGAAACAACCACGACAACCCGCTATACCGACACATATTTAGTGATTAATTAATAAACCAGAAAACCATTATAGACTTTCTTTTACGAATCGACACTAGGAAATTTTATGTTAAATAGTATAAGATGTCATTTAATGGCTGAGAAAATATTTTATGACAAACGCTTTGTTTCTAGTTTGTTTCAATTCATTCATATTGGTATGTGAAGCCAAGTTGAATATGTTAACATCATGCTTGTTTAAGCATGAAAAAAAGTTGTGCGAATTAGCAATCAGTAAATATATCTTATAATGCATTCCATGATACATCAATTAAAGCAAATTCTATTCTAGGCTTTTAATACTTTTGCTTATTCACCTAGGTATGGTCCTACATTATATTTTCATTGTAATAAAACACAAAGGTTATCCTCGCATTAGGGTAGATTTTTCACTGTATATTGTTGGAAACAAATATTACACGACGCATGTTAATCACCGTAATCAAAGTGAACTCAGCTATTTCTTTGTTTTACTTGAGTTACCGATATAATTTATTCCAAAGTTTTCTCTAAAACACTTGCTGCCCATTAAACTGAAAAAAACGAATATATTACGGACTGCCATAATAATAAATATAAAAATATATCCAGTACGATTTTTGCCCTCTTGTATATATTGTCCATATCAAACACTTGGTAAATTCAATTTCTTACAAATTAATGAGTAACTGTAATTCATTTATTATATTGCTATATATATGTTACTCTGAATAGACTGGAGCATTAGAGATTGGATATATACATCCATACATATGCACTTATTCACACATATATATATCTACCCAACCACACCCACACACGAACACAGTTCAGTTCAGTTCAGAGATATTTGCCAAGACGTCGCTTCGCTCGGGCCATATGCACGAGGCGGCCCGGCCTCTGTCAGCTATAAGTGCTGACTTATCTGATCATCATAACTGAATGCTTACCGTGGCGGTTGGATTGCCTGCAGGCGCTCTAGTTGAAGGGAGGCAGTTCAGTTCAGTTCTGAGAGATTCGCGAAGACGTCTGGGCCTTGCCTGAGGAAGCGAGTGTGCTCGCACTCCATCAGGGAGTGCTCTAATTTGGCATCCGGCACGCCACAATGATCACTCATCATGCCCAATGGTGGGTACGATTTGCCACGCACAAGGATAGCCTATTCTCAGTCTGTGAAGGCTGACTTCTGGGGGAGAGTATCAGCGACTCATAGCCTGTGGTGTCTGAGTACCAACTGACCGAGGGGGAGGTTCTTGCTTCCTCTCTATGTCGCTGCAGCCATCGTTTTATGCCTTAGCAGTTCCCAGCTAGGATGCACCACAAGATCACTCAAGGGTTTCTTCCTGCCTTCCTCTGCCAACCTATCAGCTAAGTCATTCCCTTTGATACCAACATGGCTCGGAATCCAGTTGATGAGGATGCGGGTACCCTGATCCAGGATTCTCTGAACAATGGTGAGAACGTGGTTAGAAGATAAACGTTATCAAGGAGTGTGCTTTGTTGTAGGCTGTCTATGTTGGCCCTAGAATCTGTATGTATGACAACATGCCCGTCTGTCTGGGCTGCATGGGCTAGGGCTTCCATAATAGCGACTGCCTTTGCCTGGAGCTAAGAGGCAATGTCAGATACCCGTATAGCTCTCGTTATATCCCTTGCTGCAAAACCAGCGCCTGCAGTGCGGGTGATGGAGTCTACAGAACCATCCTTGAAATAGGTTTTACTACCCGGCGGAGTGATTGCTGCGATGTTCCTCTCTGCCTCATCCCTTAACAGAGGCGGTGAGTACTGTGTCTTTCTCCTTGACAGGCTCATGACAGAAAACTCTATCAAGGATCGTGCCCATGGCGGGGCTGTGACATAGTCAGGGTGGGGGAGGTCCATGCCTTTAACCATTAGTGTCTCCTTGAGCTCAAAGCCTTAGCAAAGAATTCATGGATCTGTGCAAGCCAACGTTGCACTTTCTGTCTTAGCTGCGATCCTGATGGGGACTGCAAAAGTTTGACAAAGAACTGGGAAGCCAGCTGATCGATCCAGGTGTCCAGGGGGAAAAGATTGGCCTCTAAGAGGAGATTGGTGACCTTAGTCCACCCAGGGGCACCTAGATGATCCTGGCAGCCTCATTTTGCATGATGTCAAGCTTTTTCCTGAGTCCAGGCTTGACCGTAATAGTCCACAATGGGATGGACAGCATGCACATAGAAGGATCTTAGTACACGGTGCCCAGCCCCTAGGTGCCGCCCTGACAGTCTTTCCTTGGTCTGGTCTAGGAGATATTTAATATCAGAGCGGAAGGTGAGGTTCTCGTCAACCCATACCCCCAAGTATTGGAAGACGTGAACCCACTCTAGTTCTAACCCTTGGACTTGCAGTCTTTGGTCGCGGCCATCGTGTTTCAGCGCCATTGCCTTCGATTTGGCTGCTGATATCTTAAGCCCAACTCTGCGGCATTCCTTAGACATTAGATCCAGACAATGTTGGGCCTTTCTAGTTAGATTCCCATTTCGTCTCCCAGCAGAGATAATTGCAAGATCATCTGCATATGAAATGATCTTGCACCCTGCTGGGAGTGGAATGTCGAGGATGCTTAACATGAGGGTGTTAAACAGAGCCGGGCTAAGGACCCCCCCTTGTGGAGTGCTATTCTCCAGGGGCAAATGCCTGGAGAGGTGACCTTGGAACTTGACTCTGGCAGTTCTGTTCTGAAAATAGTCACCAATCTAGTTCAAAAGCCTTCTCCAGGTCCAGGAAGACAGGATCTCCTGAATGGCGAGCAGGCTCGCTAGTTCAAAAGCCTTCTCCAGGTCCAGGAAGACAGTGACAGAGCTGGTGTTGCTGACAGTGCTCAATAAGGTGGCCATGCTGTGAGCAGTGCTCTTACCCCTTGTGAACCCATGTAAGTGTTTATGTGGAAGTCCCACTTCCATTGAGTCAGTTCAAAATTATTCTGCTGTCTTTCCCAGTCAGCTGAGTAGAGAGATAGGAAGGTACCGTCCCGGCTCCTTTGGTTTAGGGATGGGAACTATGTCAGCCCTCTTCGTTGATGAGATGCAAGAGTGCAAGCTCACCTTCAAGCTCCCAGGTGGGAAATGATGGGGAAGGAGATCCCATCACAACCTGGGGCCGGACCAGGAACTAGTCTTATACATCCACTATAATTCCCTTGAGAGAATATGGCAACTGCGTCATCAGGCTCGACTGCCTTTTTCCGATGAGGGCATGCCAGCCTGAAAGCAATTCCTCTTGGCATGCCCTCAACTCTGCTGGTAGGCCGGCGCTGCTTGTTTTAGCAAAGAACTTGAGTACCAGTCTCTCCGTGCATAGGCTCCTGGGTGTTGAGAAGAGCAATCTCGGGGCACGACTCAAGCCCCTCGGCTATGTGGTATCCTGCTGCATCACGACTCTAAGTGGGAGTAAAGATGGGGTGGTAGCATTGAAGTCTCCTCATGAGAATTGGCACGTGTACTACAGCAGTACAGACTTCACTAATATCTAAGCCCCTACATTTTGGCCTGCTATACACATGGTACAGCTTGACGGGACTCCCGGCCAAATGGATCTCAATGGCAAGGAATTCGACGTCTTCTCCACACTGCACAGGATCGGCAATCAAGGAGCAGGGGATAGTCGACTTCACAAGAGTAATCAAACCTCTGGTGCATTGCATACTCGGCAGCACAAAGGGATGATATCCCGAGAAGCAAACAGATTCCCTTGTTAGGGTCTCCTGGAGCATGACAACATCAATGTTCCCAGATCGCACGATCGCATGGAGAAGGGCATTCATTGAGGAAAAGCTGTTGATATTCCATTGCAGTATGCTTAGATTAGAAGCCATTGTGCTAATCTGACTCCATTAAGTCTGTATCGTCAACGACGTCGACATAATCGATCTAAGTGTCCGACGCCCCAGTGTGGGTAACGTCAGACATTTTGGAGTCTCACGTCTCACGTCTCCTCACTCGACTCGTCACTGTCGTCAGGACAGGTCGAGACATTAGTAGGGCTGGGTCTCCTGGGAGGTAGAGAACCCTTGTTCGCCTTGACCTTCATTCTGGATGGTCGTGGCTTCCTCACCCTTAGCGATTTCGGTGCAAGCTCTGCCAGTGTGGTCTTGGCCGTAGGTTGGGTGGGGAGACAAGTTTCGCCCTGGGGGTTTGTGGGGAGAGGAGTCTCGCCCTGAGTTGGGGTGGGTTTTGAGGCCATAGGGCTCATCTCCCTCTCCTTCAGAGCAGCAACAGTCTGAGTCATTGCCGTCATGGTGACCTTGACTGTTTTCTCCGTCTCCTCACTGGTCCTCCCCAATGCTGTCGCAACTGCTGTGACGACTGTTGTCGCAGGACATCAAGTCCTTCTCTGTAAACAGAGTTGGTCTCTCCGCTCTTGGGATAAACTTTATGGTGTTCCCAGACCCCTTCTGGGTCTGTTTCCGTTTTGGAACCCCCACCAGAGCCAGAAACTCCTTTGTGTTGGAGGTGTCCGGCGGTGGTTTCGCTTTAGGTGGTGCGTCCTTCCTCTTAGGAGGGGGGAGCCCTTACCCCTTTGCTCTGCCCCCAGACATAAGTGCCTGGAGGGGCGGGAACTAAGTCTGGTCGCTTTGCAACGACCTCTTGTCGCCGAAGTGCCTCTTCTTTCCTTACGGAACTGCCGAGGCCCTTGGCGTGGTGCTTTTTGTGGCAGTTGGGACACTTTGTGGTGGTGTCCCGCTTGCCCTCCTTGTGTGCTTTGAGGCACAACTCCGTACTGTGTGCCTGACTACAGAGCAGAGCAAGTGGCCTGGTGGTGCCCGTACTTCTGGCACGTGAAGCAGCGGAGCGGGTCAGGAATGTATGTCCTGAGGCTGTGGGAGCCGCAATTGCCAAGGCTCAAGGACGAAGTCGCAGGACTTGTCTAGTTGGGTGCTTCCTTTTGGAGAGTCGAGAAGCTCCCACCACCTTGGGATGAGACGTGATGACCTCAAGGTCATATATCAGAGGGAAGCCGAGAAGTACCATCTTGATTTCCCTCCTCGGGAGTCAGGAGCGACAGGCTCACTTCCCGCCCATCCAGGAGCTTGTCTGTCTCCTGGAGGAAGGTGAGTGGCTTATCCTCAGTACGATTATAATGCCATTGTCTCTGGCACTTAATCGTCAGACAGCACGTCTCTGGTTTACCAGAGCCCGTACCATCTGGTGAGCGTTGTCGAATCCTTTCAGTTTAGGGGGAACCGACTTGGGGCTACAGACTCGTCCTCCGAGTTCGTAGCCGGCCGAGGCCGCTTGTTGCCTATCCTCCGAACCGACGCCGGAGATTTGGCAGTGGGGCCAGCAGGGTTGGAGGGTCCTACCTGGCTTCCATTTTTGTTCTAACTCGTCGTCTGAAAAGACGCCAGAGACTTGTCAGAGCCAGGGGCTGGTTTGGAGGGTCCAGCCCGAGGTTCTTGGCCAAGTTTTCTCTGAACGAACGCCAGAGCCTTACCCATCTTTCTACTTTTGTCACAAAAGACCTTGAAAGGCTTCAAGGTGACAGCCTTGGTCGATTTCTTGCTGGGGTCGTCAACAGGGGTATCAGTCAAGGGTTTAGTGGTGAAAGTTGCCATATGTTAGCGGTTCAATACATTCTCCCACGCTCACACCCACCACGGAGTCCAACAAGGGGAAGCTGTGCGCTGAGGCCATGCTCAGAAGCCACAGGGGTGATGGGAGGATATACGCAAGCCCCACCTCGCGTTGATGGCACTCACAAGACTATGCGATTGCCTATAAGACAGGGGCTGCTTGACCCTAGCCTACCTCAAAAGAGAGACCAGCCGATTGACCTAACCGAGTCGAGATCAGTCCACCCGTCTTGCTGGAATAGAGGTCCAAAGAGGCATGGGCTGCTAGCCGCAGGGCATACACATACACGGCATCGCTCAACCTTCAGGACTCTTGTCTCCCAGCGCACAGGGGCGTGGCGCCCCTGTGCACGGCAAATGCGTGGGCAGGTGTGAGCCCCCCTGGGGGGAGTGACCAGCGGAGGGGGTGCTGACCCCACTTACTAGATCAGCTCCTAGGAGCACTTGGTCATCCCTCCCCAGAGAACCCGCCGCTGGAAGGCCACCTCAGCGGGAGGAAGAGACTGGCCAGATTCAGAGCAGGCTCATCCGAGGAAGCCGAGTTCCGCTCCCGCGCCACGACAAGGCGGTTCCTTTGCTGGGGCTTTACAAGGTAGTAGTTTATAAATAGGCTTTGATAAAATTACAGATGTAAAGCATACAATGTTATTTTCCTTAATCACTACATTTTTCCTTGTTGACCTTTTCTTCATTCTTCAAATACCTCGATACATTCATGGTAAATTTTAAGAGTTCAATACATTCATTTACAAAATGAATCAGAATAGAATTGGACTGTAAGGAAGGAACATATCTTCACAATTTCATTTATAGATTTTAAGAAACTAATGATGTTCAGTCTATAAGTGTGAGCCACCCTCATTTGTTTTGTATCTATCTATTTTGGATCTAAATCCTTACAGGAAAGAATGATATAATCGAGTTATAGGAAGAACAGCGACTATCTTTTCAGTAAGGACATTCATTAGACAGCCTAATGAAAATAGAATTGTGTACTTTCTTATTTGACCTAGACATTGCTCTGCAATTGGTCCTCCATTCTATTTTCACGTTCCTATCAATAGTCGTCCTTTACATCCATTCTCACTCCAAAATAATAACGTCAATAACATGATTACATGCACAAGAGACAGAGACAGAAAGTTGAAGAGGCAGCAGACGCATCGAAGTGAGTGTCCCGTTCAACTAACAGATGGCGCTGTCATCACCCAAGGCTTGCTGGCTATCCTCGTCAGGTGCGTGCAGTTGAATGATCAATTTCGGTCCAGTTCATACTTTCCCTTCACTAAGAAGAGGGAATAGGAAAGGATTTCAGGTCCTTTCGGAAGAGTATAGATAGAGAATAGTGAATGACTTCAATAAAAAAGGATATGATGTAAGGGAGATGTGCTTATAGAGGTATGTGAAGGAGAAAGACAAGAGCAAGGAAATCGATTGAAAAAAACAACAACTGATTTTAATGGTAGCAGTAATGCGAGGAAATAGATTATGCATCTCGGTTAATGATAATAAGAATCATAATAATGGTAATGACATTAGTTTAGACTTACATATGTACAGATATAAGATGGAATAATGCAATACCGCATTGATATAGTTGCATAACATAACTCCCTGATGCCTGGAGTCGAATCTCTGCCTGGACGATCTGGAGAGTGCAGTACTAAACCTTGCTGGGTCGTGTGGTCTAGTTGGTTTAGCACTGCACTCTCGGGTCATTCCCGAGGGCGGCAGAGGTTCGACTCCTGGCTAGGGAGGTATGTTATATACATAAATACAGATATAAGTATGTGTACATCCATGTGCATATGCACACACACGCACATAAAAAAACGGCAACATAATACATTAATATATAACGGGCCTAAGAAATTTAGTTGCTATTACACATATACATATATATATATATATATATATATATATATATATATATATATATATATATATATATATATATATATATGTATATATATATATATACATATATATATATTTGTGTGTGTGTGTGTGTGTGTGTGTGTGTGTGTGTGTGTGTGTGTGTGTGTGTGTGTGTGTGTGTACATAGACACAGAATTGCTTTCCTTTCTTCATATAATTCTACGCTAAGAATATTCTAATAAAGCCAGCCGGTGTTGCAGGAAAGCGAAAGTCCTCTTGTG
>BOPN01000889.1:122800-175300 GCA_017312705.2 Penaeus japonicus | reverse complement strand
ATACCTTGGTGAAAACATGCACCAACCCAGTAGGTATACAGGGGGGAGGGTGGGGGTTACATATATATGAAGTATGCGGGAAAACTTCTCGACCGCTGAGTAGAAAACAACCTGCGTGCTCCTTGCACGGCTTACTGAAGCGACATGTGTTTTACTACCCGGCAGAGTGATTGCTGCAATATTCCTCTCCGCCTCATCCCTTAACAGAGGCGGTGAGTACTGTGTCTTTCTCCTTGACAGGCTCATGACAGAAAACTCTATCACGGATCGTGCCCACGGCGGGGCTGTGACATAGTCAGGGTGGAGGAGGTCCATGCCCTTGACCAGTAGTGTCTCCTTGAGCTCAAAGCGTATCAGCACCCTGGCTGTGTGATACAGCCAGGAGTTGTGTTTTTAGCAAAGAATTTGTGGTTCTGTGCAAGATGATGTTGCACTTTCTGTCTTAGCTGCGAGCCCAGCGGGGACTGTAAAACTTTGGCAAAGAACTGCGCCGCCATCTGATCGATCCGGGTGTCCAGGGGGATAACATTGGCCTCCAAGTGGAGGTTAGTGACCTTGGTCCACCCAGGGGCACCCAGAATGATCCTGGCAGCCTCGTTTTGCATGATGTCAAGCTTTTTCCTGAGTCCGGGCTTGACCGTAATCAGGGCAATGGAGGTGTAGTCGACAATGGGATGGACAGCGTGCACATAGAAGGATCTTAGTACATGGTGCCCAGCCCCTAAGCGTCGCCCTGACAGAGCTCTCATGACAGAGAGTCTTGCCTTGGTCCGGTCTAGGAGATATTTAATCTCAGAGCGGAAAGTGAGGTTCTCGTCAACCCATACCCCAAGTATTGGAAGACCTGAACCCACTCTAGTTCTAAACCTTGGACTTGCAGTCTTTGGTCGAGGACATCGTGTTTCAGCGCTATTACCTTCGTTTTGGGTGCTGATATCTTAAGCCCGACTCTGCGGCATTCCTTAGACATTAGATCCAGACAATGTTGGGCCTTTCTAGTTAGATTCTCATTCCGTCTCCCAGCAGAGATAATTGCTAGATCATCTTCATATGAAATGATCTTGCACCCCACTGGGAGTGGAATGTTAAGGATGCTTAACATGAGGGTGTTAAACAGAGCCGGGCTAAGGACCCCCCCTTGTGGAGTGCCATTCTCTAGGAGTAAATGCATGGAGAGGTGACCTTGGAACTTGACTCTGGCTGTTCTGTTCCGAAAATAGTCACCAATCCAGGCAAGCAGTCTGCCTTTGATTCCCTTGTGGATCAGGATCTCCTGAATGGTGAGCAGGCTCTCTAGTTCAAAAGCCTTCTCCAGTTCCAGGAAGACAGTGACAGAGCTGGTGTTGCTGACAGTGCTCAGTAAGGTGGCCATGCTGTGAGCAGTGCTCTTACCCCTTGTGAACCCATGTAGGTGTTCATGTGGAGGTCCCAACTTCCATTGGAGCTAGTTCAGTACCATTCTCTCTGCTGTCTTTCCCAGACAGCTGAGTAGGAAGATGGGACGGTACCGTCCCGGCTCCTTTGGTTTAGGGATGGGAACTATGTCAGCCCTCTTCCAGCACTGTGGTAGCGAGGAAGTCTCCCAGGACTTGTTGATGAGATGTAAGAATGCAAGCTCACCTTCATGTACTAGGTGGGAAATGATGGGGTAAGAGATCCCATCACAACCGTATGTATGCCGTAATTCCCTCAGAGAGAACATGGCGTCTGCGTCATCAGGCTCGACCGCCTTTTATCTGATGAGGGCATGCCTGCCTGAAAGCAATTCCTCTTGGCATGCCCACATAGAGCAAAATTTGCCAAACGAAGCTCGGCCGTCTGGAGGGGCTTTGAGCTATCATCCCATCCCATGACCACATATTGATGTTAACATTGAAACCTAGTTGAGAATATCATGAAAATTATATAAAGAGAATTTTCCTTGTCTGAGGTGGCAGTAAAAAATGTTACCATATAGTGATTAAACAACATTCTGCCACTCTTATATCCTCAAAACTTTAATAGCAAAATCAGGCTAATGGAGGTAGGCTGTTACCATCTGTAACCACACGGTGTCACTAGTTGTAGCCACTAGTTGTAACCAGCTTGCTGGCAACAGTTGTAACCCACCACTGGGAGCAGTTGTAAAGCACCTGATGCCCTGGTTGTGATCTGGTGGAATAATCAGACAGACGTTCACGTGCCATGGTCTTTATTGTGGACTCTCGTCAATACACCAGACTCTGGCCAAAGGCAGTCTGCCAAAGGCCAGAGCTCAGAGCTATTCACTCTAGTCTGTCTGTCTGACCTCTCTGTCTCTCTCTGTCTTGGGTTCCTTGTGTGTTCTCTTAAGTACCAATCCTGAGTCAACTTTCTACGCCCAAGGGCTTCCGTTAGCAAACACAGCTGTTTAGAGAAGCTGGAGGTCCGAGGCGGAAACGAACACAGGAAACGGATGTGTCAGGACGAACCCCGTCGTATTTTAATTAGAGAAATAACCAGGCTCAAACTACTATAAACTAGCTAAAATAAATGTCTCAACCCTACAAGTGGGTTCCTGGTCATTGGAGGCTATCTGCACCAGACTTCGCAGGTAGCTGTGACATTCAACCACAAGCTAAAACATTATCAAATTCATTGGCCGGTGCAGCAGCACCAATGGGCACTAAATCAGTGGCCCCAGTAGGAATGTAATGTGTATGATATGAGAAACGATTCAATAAGCCGTAACTGCAGTGTAAAAGTAGGCACTAAGACTGGCCTCATGAAAGCATAAAATGGGTGACTGCAGTGAACAGGTGGGCTCAAGAGGCGGCCACAAAAACATACATATATTCGGAAAAATACAAGAATACAATACATACAGTAAATACAAGTTGGCTGTAAGTATAGAGAAACATTATGTGTGAGAAAATAATAAAACAAAGGTGTGATTGCTTAAGCGAAATGAGGGGAGAGTGACAACATAATGTGACAAGCTTGCATACTCAGTGAAGTTAGGAAACGAACTTGCAAATTACTATAAGAGCATATAGATCTTAAAGGTTTCATAAAAGTGTGATAGGATCAGCTTATCCCAGAACAAAATCTCACTATGACTTCATGAGATATAGGTGGCAGTGCATTCGAGAATACATACATAAAAATATTTCGTATTACGACTGGTGGTGTTAGTGCACCGAGGGTGGGAGTCGGACAGTGGCTAGCCTCTGGGGCAAACAATTCAACACCATCGCGACTTGTGGGTAATAGGCGAACTAGTTACGGTGGTCAGGCGTTACTAGCGCGATGCCCTGTACATTGAAGGTCTGGTTGGGTTGACTTTGAAATGCACCCAAACACTGTACAACTCAACCACCGTTCTACCTTGGTGAAAACATGCACCAACACAACACAGTAGGTATACAGGGGGGAGGGGGGGGGGGTTACATATATATGAAGTATAGGGAAAACTTCTCGACCGCTGAGTAGAAAACAACCTGCGTGCTCCTTGCACGGCTTACTGAAGCGACGTGTCTTGCATGGCTACCTGAATAACATGTGTGAGTTGCGCACGGCTTACTGAAGCTTGCATGGCTACCTGAATAACATGTGTGAGTTGCGCACGGCTTACTGAAGCTTGCATGGCTACCTGAATAACATGTGTGAGTTGCGCACGGCTTACTGAAGCTTGCATGGCTACCTGAGTAACATGCATGCGTTGCACATGGCTTACTGAAGCAACATACCTCTTGCATGGCTACCTGAATAACATGTGTGCGAAGCGACATGTGTCTTGCATGGCTACCTGAATAACATGTGTGCGTTGCGCACGGCTTACTGAACGATAAACAAGCATTTTGCAACTGCCAAGAGAACAAAGAAGAAATCGGAATTAAGTAATAAGTGCAAGCTCAATAGATGCAGGTTTACAAGATACAGAGAAAATACGAACATGAGCAGCACTCTTAGCGAGAAAAGTAATAACAGGCGTACTTTAATGAGTGGCGAAAAGATAAATTGATAGATAAAAATCTGGCAATACTGATCACCAGCACAGATTCGGAAGGAAAGTGAAAACTATTAAGAATTTACATGGTTTAAATACAATATCGCTTATCCTTCGATAATTGTAATCAAGCATGGAAAATCTTTCAAAGGTTCACTTTCAAAACAAATATTTTGGAGAGTAACAGTCAATAAAATGTCTCCAGAATATATTGTCCGAAGTTGCAAGATACAGAAAAAATACGAGTAGAAAGAGCACGTGTCGATGAAAGAAAGTACAAAAATAAGAGGAGATAAGAATCAGGAAACACTGATCGCCAGTACAGATTCGGAATGAAAGTAAAAGCTATCAAGAATTTACATAGACTAAATACAATATCGGGTCCCCTTCGATAATCGTAATCGAACATGTAAAATCTTGTAAAGGTTCACTTTCAGACAAATATTTTGGAGAGTAACAGCCAATAAAAATTCTCCAAATTACCTTGTCCGAAAAAGGGAAATATAAATATAAAAAGAAGAAGGGTTGTTTTATGACAAAAGGGAATTAAAGACATCGACTCTGCCTTTTCACACGGGCAGGTCATGAGGGGGGAGGGGGGAGATATCGGCACGTGCGAAGAAACTAAGCGAAAAAACAATACATACTGTATGGAAATATCTGATTCTCAGCATTAACATAATATAATTTCAGAACATCTGACCATTTTTACATAAGATTAAATAAGAAAGAAGTACAGTAGGCCGTCAGGGAGGCCATTTATAACGGGGTCATCAAGGCGAGATGAGACAAGGAAACAAGGGAAGAGATGGGGGGGGGGGGGGTGCTGAGGACTTTCCCTTTCAACAATTAGTTCGTTCACACCTATGCGTAAGGGAGTAAAGAGGAGGGAAAATCCTGCAGAATCACACTCCCGCGCAGGTATTTCACAATAGAAAAACAGAGTAACAATCACGAAAAAGAAAGAAAATCACAGCATAAAAATTCCTAAATCCTAACGAAATCTAACTAAAAGAGCCTGGGTTTCTCTAACTTACGGGATTTTGATGTCTCGATGTCAACATGTAGATGGCCGTCTGCGGACGGGTCGTAGGTCGTATCGCGGATCGGTGTGGTGTTCCTCTTGACTTCTCATCTGTGGCCTTTTCTGCTCGTGTCAGAGACTTCCTGACCTGAGATTGGGGCGCTCGTGTTATCCCCAAAATCCGCGGTGGGCTGTCTTGGGTTGCCATGATAGATGGGTGTCGACGTGCAGGAAGTTACTTAACATGGACAGGTCGGCTGCTATGGACGGTGGTGTTTGTCAGAACAGGCGGTGGGCGGAAACTTCAGCGTATTCTCTCCATTTTTTTAATCAATGGTAGCGTTTTCGGCGTAGCGGCTTCTTCAGAGCTGTGAGTCCGATACCAGCAAAATCGTGACACCTACCGGCTGGCACCAGTTGTAAGCACCTACTGCTGCCCCTAGTTGTAACCACCTGTGCCAGTAGTTGTAACCAGCTTGCTGGCAACAGTTGTAACCCACCACTGGGAGCAGTTGTAAAGCACCCGATGCCCTGGTTGTGATCTGGTGGAATAATCAGACAGACGTTCATGTGTCATGGTCTTTATTGTGGACTCTCGTCAATACACCAGACTCTGGCCAAAGGCAGTCTGCCAAAGGCCAGAGCTCAGAGCTGTTCACTCTAGTCTGTCTGTCTGACCTCTCTGTCTCTCTCTGTCTTGGGTTCCTTGTGTGTTCTCTTAAGTACCAATCCTGAGTCAACTTTCTACGCCTAAGGGCTTCCGTTAGCAAACACAGCTGTTTAGAGAAGCTGGAGGTCCGAGGCGGAAACGAACACAGGAAACGCACGCGTCAGGTCAAAACAGACTGCCAGCGATATTGCATTGAATTAAGAAATATATGATCAATGTCTTGGGTCGCATGATGTACAATACCAGTGCCTTACACCATCCGATGTCCCATGTACTTGTGAGACAATAGGATACATGAATGAATACGTTCTTTGTGTATTCGTGTATATGTGAGAGTGGGCAGAATTTAGCTGAGTGACTGTGGATAGGGCCAAACAATCATTTATTCATCTGATCTGGTTAGAGTTAACACTCCATTAAGGAAGAACAGAGCTCCAAGTACATGATCGCAACTATTCATGATCTTGCACTTCAACTTTTAATTAATTCCAAAAAAATGTTTAAGTCCATAAATGAACAGGAATTGTTACTCTTTGAATTGAACTGTTCACATTCACAGTAAACTTCCTTTTGTATAAGCCTTTATGCACCAATTTTCTCCTCCGTCAATCAAATATATATATATATATATATATATATATATATATATATATTTAATATTTCGATTAATTTGATGATAAATATCCATTACAAAGAATTAAAAAAAATGCGGATACAAGTCCAATACACTTATTCACACACACACACACACGCACACACATATCTACCACCCAACAACACCTGAACAAAAATAAATCAAAAGTATGAAAGCTAGAGGGACAAGATACCTAGAGTAAACCGGGAAAAAAAGTCCATATAAGTATATATGTATATATATATATATATATATATATATATATATATATATATATATATATATATATATATATGTTTGTTGGTTGGAAGAAGGAAGGGTTTTCTGTCTATCCCTCTTCTTGGGAGCTAACCCACTCCGCTTTGTCGAAACGGCGAAGTTTTAAGTATCCTGTAGGTTTTTCTCCACCTTTTTATGGGGTTCGGACTACACACCAGATCTGAGGCTTTGCTAAATGTTTATTTGAAGCAAAAGACTATGAATGTGAGACAATACTCACGGTTATCAAAATGTTGGAACTCTTCATGATGCTCTAGGGATATACATAGGCGTGTTTAGGTCTTTACTTGTCCAGTCTCTGTATGCTGACATATTATGATACATAGCGATTCTCGCAGTGAACAGCAATCCAACAACAGCATACATTCATCACAGTGGCAAGATAGGTTCAGTCCTGGCTTGCTAAGATGTCATAATGTGAGATAACTCTGCATGAAAATAACAAGCGCAAACTTGAAACCCAACTGACAGGCATATCCACTGAAAAGTGTATTGGAAAAAAAACATAAAAAAAAAAATATATATTACAATATTCCAATATTGTACATTTTTGATGAATGTTTTCAAATAAATCAATACACATGAGACTATGCAGTCACGCAGAAAATTTTTGATTTATGTTTGTTACACACTAAATATGTGCGAAATAATATGCCGCTACTGAACTTGGCAGTCGACATAGCAGGTAGTTCTAACTAATGACTAATCAGTCTGAATTTTATATGCTATCTATGGACTTGTGACACCTCAGAGTAACTGGGCTGTTCCGAAGCATTAGTTGGTACAGCCAACCAACCTCCGGCCGAGCTGATACATCAGAAAAGTTGTAAATTCCGTCACCACTTTCCAGAGGGAGCCTTAATCAATTGATTATTATCATCTAAATGTGCATGTGGGTTCATAGCCTCATAGATGAAGATCTACTGATAGCTTAATCATAGTTGCCGCGTCGGCCATCACTATTCAAAGACTGTAGACTTTATGCAACCAATTGATGCCATAGTTGAAGCCCCTTTCGTTAAGAAGCGCTCATCTCTGCTCTCGGGACCTGACACACACACACCAGCTGAACCCCCCGTAAACGTTCCTCTCCACATCATCTCTACTGTCATCTTATTATCCTCTTATTTCCTAGGTAACTTGCATTAGTTCATTTCTGGTAAAACAGTCCAGCTGCCCTCGGGCGGAGTATATTATCCAAAATATGCCAGCGCTACTATAGACCGAGGTCATAAAAAGCAAATGGGTCCATAAACGAGGCTGGCTATATCGGAGCCTGGGCCCCAAAGGACCCTTGCCTCCTGCAGAGGGAACTCACCTCGGCTGTACGTTAAAGGGGTTAATGAAGTGCACAGTAAAAGGAAAAATGTTTTCATCGCCAACCCAAGTTGTGATGTTGAGGTCAGAGTCCTACAGGAGCATCGAGGCTATAATTATGTTGTAATTAAAAATGAGATTTGTATGCTTTTGTGTTTAGAGGAAATGCAATTGCGGAACGTCAGGGGGAGGGAGGGGAGGAGGGATCACGTGCCCTCCCATTTCAGGGGGGGGGGGGGTGACACCTAAGTGATGGACGCCTACTTATTCCTTTGACGGAGAGACGACGCCTTTGAAAGGAAAATGCAGTGTTGCAGAACACTGTGAATGTCAAAAGACCAAGCCACTGCTACAAATCCTTCCATTTTCACATGTAGGAGATAGGATTCCAACCTTTTTCAATTCTCTGGAATTACAGATTGTTATCCAAAGTATAACGTCCTGATGAATTTACATTGATTTTATATTCGTAGTGAAGAATGCTATATTACTTTTTATTACTGTAATATAAGAAAATAGCAAATCTTTCTGATGCCTAACTGGTGCTTAGTGTCCATGCATATCCCTGTGTTAATGCTATATGTACGGTGATTTTTTCACCACCCAACCTCTACTTCATTGCCTAAAACTTATTAACCTGATAACTCTGGGTGACAAAATGTACAGGCCATGGCTTCATTGGCTATGCCTCTGGGTAGCATATGTCATGCCATGGCTTTATTGGTCCCACCCACGGGTGGCATATACTGTATGTCATTCCAAAATTAAGCAACCTTGCCTGTGAGTGGAAAGACATCTATGTCATGTGGCAATTTCATTTTAATTGGCGGATCATAAGAATCGTAGTGATTGTTGTAATAGTACTTGCCAACTTCAACAAATCTATTCTGTTATTTAAAAAAAAACACGGTGTTTTTTTTTTCAGAGAAACAACACAATAAGCTGAAATGGGCAATACAACAAATATAAGTTATTTTTAACCTTCACACAGGATATCACATGGCCATATGCTAAGTTCACACGCGCCAAGTGTTATCGGGCTAATTTATGCTCTGAACTCACAAGCCAGGTGCAAATACTAGCGCTGTCTGTTATAACTTTGGATTTAGGCTATTGTTACACCAGCGTGTGTCTTTGCCTCTGTGTAATCTTGTGTAAACATGATAGCATGACTTAAACGTTGACAAACATGCCGCAAGGGTCGAGGCCGGACGAGTGGAGATGTAGTGATGTGCTTCGCCCCAGCCATCCCTCCAGGACCAATGCACGAGTGTCCCTTTGTCGCCACGAGGGGGAAGCGGCGCCAAGAGATGGCGTTGCCCTGGAGGGCCTACTACTCACTCCCTCCCTGGAAGGAGGGCCTACCACATGCTCCCTCCCTGGAAAGAGGCCCATATTACCCCTGCGAGGCCGTGTTTCGGCGGAGTAGTCAGCCCCCACCCCAGACCCGCAGCTCTCTTCTACCACAGGGTAGCCCTTACGGGCTGACCCCTGGGTAGGGAGGCCCAGTAGTCTGGGGCGTCCTTTGGGCGCAACTTTTCTCTCTCCCTGAATTTTTCTATTCTTCTGTGTGACTTTCCTGAGCCTACGGGAGTCTCCTTGTGAGCTCCTGTATTCGCTTGGGGGGTGGGCACCAACTTACCGTCCCTCGCACTAGGCAGGTTCGGCGGTTGGAAGGTGTCTTACACACAACTCCGATCCCTTAGTTGGTACTGGAGAACGCAACCAGGCTTCCACTAAGGGGGGGTGAGGACGATTAACTGAAAGACTTGTTTTATTTTATCCTCTCTTAGCTATTGGGATTAGGTTGATCCAAAAGTTAAGGGAAAAGGTAGTCCCCTCAGGACAACGGGCTTTGGCCCAGGGTTCGGACCTGGTCCGACACCCAGTATGATTGATTCCTGGGCTACCCCTTCCTCCTCCCCAAGGAGGAGGGCGACTCAGACCCTTTCTAAGACCACTTTGACCAGTACGGAACCCGACCAATGACCGACCCAGACGACACATTGATATCCCTCCAGAGAACGCAAGGTGCTTGAACATACGATGCGTGAAAGAAAATCAATCCCTGCAGAATGTCAACCCCTTTATCATCAAGAAGGTCCTTGATGGTCAAGTGGAAGGCGGTTTTGATTTTGTCCGAAAATTGCGAGATGGCAGCCTCCTTGTTAAAGTACAATTTAAATCTCAGATTAAGGATTTGCTTAAACTGACGCAAATTCATGACCTCAGCGTAAAAGTAACTATTCCTGTTGGCCCAAATACCTGTAAGGGAGTAATCTTTCACAGGGATTTGAGGACAATGGAAGAAAGTGAAATTCTTGATGCCATGAAAGACCAGAGCGTAGTAGATGTAAATTGTATGTCGAAAAAAGATGGGAATGTGCGAACAAAGACCGGATTGTGTTTCTTGACTTTTTCTTCACCAAAAATTCCTAGTACAGTTAAAATCGGATATGAGATTGTTCAAGTAAGACCTTATATTCAAAAGCCAATGCGGTGTAATAGATGCCAAAAATTTTGACACACCTCATTAAGATGCATGGATAAGGACAGTAACAAATTCACTTGCGGTAAATGTACTGGAGATCACGATACCACTGAATGCACGGAAAAGACACTCAAGTGTGCTAACTGTGGAGGTCCCCATCAGTCAGGCTCTGCTGATTGCAGTAGCCTGAAGAAGGAGACTGAGACATTAGCATACATGAGAGAGCACGAAGTTAGCTACCGTGAGGCCAAAAAGAAAGTGGAAGGTTTGACAAGCAAACCCAATACTTCTTACGCCTCAGCAGTAACTAACAATGTTTCCAGTGCAATCAGTGTTAGTCAGCAGCTCGCAGTTAAAGACAAGGAAATTTCCGATTTGAAAGAAACAGTAAAGGACTTGATGAATCAGATTAAAGAATTGAATAAGACAATTAAAGAAATTGCTGAATCAACCCAGCAAAAACAGCATCTTAAGGAGGTCGATACCAAATCACAATCCGGATCGCACCTTCTAGTCCGGGCGACCCCCACTAGAACTTCGTCTGATGGTAGTTCTACTCGTAAGAGCAGATCATCCTCCGCCGGGCGTCTCTCTAGTGGAGGGGAGCAGGCCATGAGACTACCGGGTCTCAAAAATTCCCGAGAGAGGCCCTCGGGAAGCGAGGGAGAGGAGGAGGCGCCTCCCTCCCAAAAAAAGAAAATAAAAACCACCGGACAAGGCACTTCCAAACCCCATAAAACGTAATCCACGCGTATACCATTATACAATGGAACTGTCGAAGTCTTAGATCAAAATTAAACTCTCTTAGATTATTAGCCTCGTCCTATGCTCCCGATATTATCGTACTACAAGAAAGCCATTTAAACGACCAAGTCTCTGACGAGGTCGTGACGCTTAAGAAACCACTATCTTTGTGAAAAAAGACCGAGAGGGAAGGGGTGGAGGCGGAGTCGCCATGTACATCCACCAGAATCTCCCTTTCATTGAAGTGACGATTAATTCTACTTTGGAACACGTCGCATGCAAAGTAAAATTCAATAACACGTATCTGACTATATGCTCAGCTTACTGTCCACCTGATAAAAGGTTAATATATGATGAGCTTTTTGCTATTCAGGACAGTCTGCCAAACAATAAATTAATTCTAGGTGATTTCAATGCTCGTCATACATCATGGGGTTCCCTGCGGGTGAATGGTAGAGGTGAGCAAGTAGTTAAGTTGATCAACGACTCTGATCTGGTTCTTCTAAATGATGGTAGTCCAACGCGAATAGACGATAATACTGGTAATTTGAGCTTTATTGACCTATCACTGGTTTCCTCAACACTAGCAGCTGCATGTGCCTGTGGCACACCATTGACGACTCGTTAAAGCGATCACCTTCCTATTTGTATTCAATATCTATGCGACACCACGAGGACGCCTTCAGCACCCAAATTTAACGTAAAAAGAGCAGATTGGGTCGCCTTCACAAGGAGCGTCAAGCTCGAAGTTGTTGGAGAAACCATTGATGATAAAGTAAACAATGTTCAAAATTGTATTATAAATGCAGCAATGGCAACCATACCTAAGACTTCGACAGATAGCGTTAAGCATAGAGTTCCATGGTGGACACCAGATTGCCGCAGGGCGCTATGTGAACGAAATAGGGCCTACAGGCTTTTCCATAATAATATCACAAATGAGAACTTTCGCAAATACAAACAAGCGAGAGCTAGGGCTCGTAGAACAATCAGACAAGCCAAAAGAGACTCCTGGCGAAGCTTTGTCTCTACGATAAACAGCAATACTAAAATTTCAGAGGTTTGGTCCACAGTTAATAGAATCAATAGAAAAAAACAATCAATAAAAATCAGAAACATCTTACATGAGGGAAATAATTATGATGAACCTAGAGACATTGCTAACACAATCGCCAGGCAGTTCTCTTATACAAGCAGCTCGAAAAAATTACAACCTGCATTCCCTGACCACTAAAGGAAGCAGCCGAGCTGCAACCAATTCACTTGGCCACAGGAGATAATTTTGATTACAATAAAGATCTAACAATGAATATTTAACTGAGCCCCAGTTCGTAGAGGAACATCCCTGTGGCCTGATGAGATTCGATATGAGATGATAAAGCATCTGACCCTGTGATGACATGATTAGTTGCTAGAAGTGTACAATGATATTTGGAAAAGCCAGACTTTTCCAAATTCATGCACTCGCCCACATCATTCCCATATTGAAAGGAGGGGAAACTCAGATCCGCCATCTCCTACCGCCCAATTGCGTTGACAAGTTGCTTATGCAAGGTCATGGAAAGAATTGTTAATAGTAGGCTATTGCATTTTTTAAATACCAGAAATTTACTAGTTGACGAGCAGTGCGGCTTCCGAAAGGGACGCCAAACTCTCGATCAGCTAGTAAAACTGGAAAGTCATATTCATGAGGCATTTGCCAAAAAGCATTTTTTGATATCAGTATTTTTAGACATAGAAAAAGCCTACATGACTTGGCGACATGGCCTACTCGGAAAACTTTATGCTTTCGGATTACGTGGAAACTTGCCTTGTTTCATCCAAAATTTCTCATTTCTTGACAGAACGTTTTCTGTCAAATTATTTTCTGACAACGTCACTTTCTCGGACATATTTGTCCAGGCAAACGGGGTCCCACAAGGAAGTGTCTTGTCTCCCACATTATTTATGTAATAAATGACATTTACCATCTCCTCTCGGAATCTTAAATACTCACTGTACGCCGATGATTGTGCATTATGGCACTCCAGCAATAATGCAGAGTTCTCGGCAAATCAGATCCAATTGGCACTGGATATGATTCATAACTGGGGCCTCCAGTGGGGTTTTAAGTTTTCCATTAGAAAGAGTATTGGCGTGGTTTTTACACATAGGAGAAAGCCCAACATCAGGCTAACTCTAGACAACCACCCAATACCTATTCAAAATTCAGCTAGATTTCTTGGACTACTCTTTGATAGTAGATTGAATTGGAAAGACCACATAGGTCAATTAAAGAATAAATGTCAAAAAGCACTCAATTTATTAAAGTGCATTTCTGGACACAAATGGGAAGCTGATAGAAAGTCTTCTACTTTCGATGTTATATAAATCCCTGATTAGATCTAAAGTAGATTATGGGTCAATCGTGTATGGCTCGGCAACGAGCTCAACTCTGAAAGGTTTGAATGTTGTGCAGAATGCGTGTTTGATTGCCTGTCTTGGAGCCCTTAAGTGCACTCGGCACCGAGCTTAGAGGTAAGAGTCGGGAGTACCTCCCTCCGTCTTAGACGTTTTAAGCCAGCTTGCGCCGACCCGCGCCGCGAAGGTAGCCAGAGAGAGTTCTGCCATCCCAACAGGGATGTTTTGCGCCGGCAGGTAGGGCCCCAGTATCGCGGCGGGAAGCCGCTGGGCAATAGACTCCATGACCTCACAGAAAAAGTCGGTATAGATCTCTCTACCATCGATACCCTGGTTCAATCAAATATAGCACCGTGGGAAACACCCAATTTTTCTACTGTTGTAGACTGGCTACCATCAGCCGTGCCACGGTGTCGGAGGTGGAGGTACGCCAGAGGTTCAGAGAGATCCTAATTAAACATCTTTCCTTTTTTTCATTTATATACCGACGGGTCCAAGACAAATGAGTGTGTGGGAGCGGGTGTATGGTCGACTGAATGTCAGTTGAGATTTCGATTGCTTCAATCATACATCGATCTTTCTTGCCGAACTTTTTGCAATAGATAAAGCTTTAGATTTTGCCCTATCGACGACCCACGATAGAATAGTCATTTTTTCAGACTCGTTAAGTTCAATTAAAGCCATTAAATCACTAGAAACCACCTATAATGAAATACAGGGTAATATCATTCGTAAAATGCATAGTGCCAATAAATCAATCAAACTGATATGGGTACCTGGACACTCGGGTATCCATGGTAATGAACAGGCTGACAAACTAGCCGGGTCGACTGGCGATCTGGAGCCTGGTATTATCCGCACAGATCTCAGGTGTTTTGTCTCTTTTATAAAAGCAAAAATCCATCTCCTGTGGCAGAGTGAGTGGACCGACCTCACACTAAACAACAAAATAAAAGAGGAAATCCAAATGTGGGACACAGCCCACAGAAAATTAGAAGGGAGGAGGTGGTGTTGGCCCGATTAAGGGTAAATGCCACTCGATACACACACCTCACTCCCTACATAGAAAAAAGCTTCCCTCTACAATGTAACATATGTGATAGAATTATATCCATATCACATATCCTAACATCATGCCATCAGTATAAAAACCAAAGAGAAAAAATTAAAAATTATTTACAAATTAAAAATATTGATTTCAATATAAACAATATACTATCTGACAATGAAAAAATAGTCAGTAAAGTAATCACTTTTCTAAAGGAGACAAAACTTTATGACCTTATATAGATTGATAAAATAAAATGGAATCATTGGCTTAATAACCTTGGCCTGTGCCGCTGGTTGATAGCCAATAAATCCAACAAGCAAGCAAGCAAGCAAGTGGATCGGTCACTCGTGTATGAGACTCTTTATGCCTCACACCCTGATTTTTGTAAAAACGCAGCAGCAATAAATTATAAGTCTTGTGACACAGGAGCTACCCTGGTTTCGGGGCCTCTTGTCTTGCTTGGCATTATTGTTTCTGTGTTTTGTAGCGTAAATTAGTCGAGTAAACGCTGGTTTCAGACTTTTTTGCACTTCTAGTGCCTTGCCTGCACCTTCAGTGCTTTGTTATTTGAAGGTAGCACGAGCCTACAGTAGAGTAGACAGCCCCCACCCCAGACCCAAGAGCTCTCTACCTCAGGGGGTGTCTCCTACGGGCTGTGACCCTTGGGTAGGGAGGCCCAGTAGTTCAAGGCGTCCTTGGGCGCAACTTTTCTCTCCTCCTAAATTTTTTCCATTCTTCTGTGTGACTTTCCTGAGCCTACGGGAATCTCCTTGTGAGCTCCTGTATTCGCTTGGGGGGTGGGCACCAACTTACCGTCCCTCGCACTAGGCAGGTTCGGCGGTTGGAAGGTGTCTTACATACAACTCCGATCCCTTAGTTGGTACTGGAGAACGCAACCAGGCTTCCACTAAGGGGGGGTGAGGACGATTAACTAAAAGACGTGTTTTATTTTATCCTCTCTTAGCTATTGGGATTAGGTTGATCCAAAAGTTAAGGGAAAAGGTAGTCCCCTCAGGACAACGGGCTTTGGCCCAGGGTTCGGACCTGGTCCGACACCCAGTATGATTGATTCCCCGGCTACCCTTCCTCCTCCCCAAGGAGGAGGGGCGACTCAGACCCTTTCTAAGACCACTTTGACCAGTAATGGAACCCCGACCAATGACCGACCCAGACGACACATTGATATCCCTCCAGAGAACGCAAGGTGCTTGAACATACGATGCGTGAAAGAAAATCAATCCCTGCAGAATGTCAACCCCTTTATCATCAAGAAGGTCCTTGATGGTCAAGTGGAAGGCGGTTTTGATTTTGTCCGAAAATTGCGAGATGGCAGCCTCCTTGTTAAAGTACAATTTAAATCTCAGATTAAGGATTTGCTTAAACTGACGCAAATTCATGACCTCAGCGTAAAAGTAACTATTCCTGTTGGCCCAAATACCTGTAAGGGAGTAATCTTTCACAGGGATTTGAGGACAATGGAAGAAAGTGAAATTCTTGATGCCATGAAAGACCAGAGCGTAGTAGATGTAAATTGTATGTCGAAAAAAGATGGGAATGTGCGAACAAAGACCGGATTGTGTTTCTTGACTTTTTCTTCACCAAAATTTCTAGTACAGTTAAAATCGATATGAGATTGTTCAAGTAAGACCTTATATTCAAAAGCCAATGCGGTGTAATAGATGCCAAAAATTTGGACACCTCATTAAGATGCATGGATAGTGACAGTAACAAATTCATCTATGGTAAATGTACTGGAGATCACGATACCACTGAATGCACGGAAAGACACTCAAGTGTGCTAACTGTGGAGGTCCCCATCAGTCAGGCTCTGCTGAATGCAGTAGCCTGAAGAAGGAGACTGAGACATTAGTGATACATGAGAGAGCACGAAGTTAGCTACCGTGAGGCCAAAAAAAGAAAGTGAATAATTTGACAAGCAAACCCAATAATTTTTACGCCTTCAGCAGTAACTAACAATGTTTCCAGTGCAATCAGTGTTAGTCAGCAGCTCGCAGTTAAAGACAAGGAAATTTCCGATTTGAAAGAAACAGTAAAGGACTTGATGAATCAGATTAAAGAATTGAATAAGACAATTAAAGAAATTGCTGAATCAACCCAGCAAAAACAGCATCTTAAGGAGGTCGATACCAAATCACAATCCGGATCGCACCTTCTAGTCCGGGCGACCCCCACTAGAACTTCGTCTGATGGTAGTTCTGCTCGTAAGAGTAGATCATCTCCGCTGGGCGTTCCTCTAGTGGCACGGGAGCAGGCCATGGAGGCTACTGTCTCCAAAAATTCCCTAGAGAGGCCCTCGGGAAGCGAGGGAGAGGAGGAGGCGCCTCCCTCCCAAAAAAAGAAAATAAAAACCACCGGACAAGGCACTTCCAAACCCCATAAAACGTAATCCACGCGTATACCATTATACAATGGAACTGTCGAAGTCTTAGATCAAAATTAAATTCCCTTAGATTATTAGCCTCGTCCTATGCTCCCGATATTATCGTACTACAAGAAAGCCATTTAAACGACCAAGTCTCTGACGAGGTCGTATCGCTAAGAAACTACCATCTTTGTAGAAAAGACTGAGAGGAAGTGTGGAAGCAGAGTCACATGTACATCCACTCAGAATCTCCCTTTCATTGAAGTGACGATTAATTCTGTACTTGGAACACGTCGTATGCAAAGTAAAATTCAATAACACGTATCTGACTATATGCCAGCTTGGACGTCCACCTTTGATAAAAGGTTAATCTATGATGAGCTTTTTGCTATTCAGGACAGTCTGCCAAACAATAAATTAATTCTAGGTGATTTCAATGCTCGTCATACATCTTTGGGGTTCCTGCGGGTGAATGGTAGAGGTGAGCAAGTAGTTAAGTTGATCAACACTCTGGATCTGGTTCTTCTAAATGATGGTAGTCCAACGCGAATAGACGATAATACCGGTAATTTGAGCTTTATTGACCTATCACTGGTTTCCTCAACACTAGCAGCCAAGTGCCTGTGGCACACCATTGACGACTCGTTGGGAAGCGATCACCTTCCTATTTGTATTCAATATTCATGCGACACCACGAGGACGCCTTCAGCACCCAAATTTAACGTAAAAAGAGCAGATTGGGTCGCCTTCACAAGGATGTCAGCTCGAATGGTTGTTGGAGAAACCATTGATGATAAAGTAAACAATGTTCAAAATTGTATTATAAATGCAGCAATGGCAACCATACCTAAGACTTCGACAGATAGCGTTAAGCATAGAGTTCCATGGTGGACACCAGATTGCCGCAGGGCGCTATGTGAACGAAATAGGGCCTACAGGCTTTTCCATAATAATATTACCAACGAGAACTTTCGCAAATACAAACAAGCGAGAGCTAGGGCTCGTAGAACAATCAGACAAGCCAAAAGAGACTCCTGGCGAAGCTTTGTCTCTACGATAAATAGCAATACTAAAATTTCAGAGGTTTGGTCCACAGTCAATAGAATTAATAGAAAAAGAACATCAACTAAAATAAGAAACATCATTCATGAGGGAAGAAATTATGATGAACCTAGAGACATTGCTAACACAATCGCCAGGCAGTTCTCTTATACAAGCAGCTCGGAAAATTACAACCCTGCATTCCTGACCACCAAGGAAGCAGCCGAGCTGCAACCAATTCACTTTGCCACAGGAGATAATTTGATTACAAGTTAAAGACCTTTACAATGAATGAGCTTGTCCGAGCCCTAGAAGCCTGTAGAGGAACATCCTCAGGTCTGATGAGATTCGATATGAGATGATAAAGCATCTTAATCATGAAGGACATGATTAAGCTGCTAGAAGTGTACAATGATATTTGGAAAAGCCAGACTTTTCCAAATTCATGGCACTTCGCCCACATCATTCCCATATTGAAAGGAGGGGGAAATCCCAGATCCGCCATCTCTTACCGCCCAATTGCGTTGACAAGTTGCTTATGCAAGGTCATGGAAAGAATTGTTAATAGTAGGCTATTGCATTTTTTAAATATTTCAGAAATTTACTAGTTGACGAGCAGTGGGCTTCCGAAAGGACGTCAAACTCTCGATCAGCTAGTAAAACTGGAAAGTCATGGTCTATGAGGCATTTGCCAAAAAGCATTTTTTGATTTCAGTATTTTTGGACATAGAAAAAGCCTACGACATGACATGGCGACATGGCCTACTCAGAAAACTTTATGCTTTTGGACACGTGGAAACTTGCCTTGTTTTATCCAAAATTTAGTTTTCTGACAGAACGTTTTCTGTCAAATTATTTTCTGACAACGTCACTTTCTCGGACATTTTTGTCCAGGCAAACGGGGTCCCACAAGGAAGTGTCTTGTCTCCCACATTATTTTTATGTGTAATAAATGACATTTTACCATCTCCTCCTCGGAATCTTAAATACTCACTGTACGCCGATGATTGTGCATTATGGCACTCCAGCAATAATGCAGAGTTCTTTATAAATCAGGATCCAATTGGCACTGGATATGATTCATAACTGGGGCCTCCAGTGGGGTTTTAAGTTTTCCATAAGAAAGAGTATTGGCGTGGTTTTTACACATAGGAGAAAGCCCAACATCAGGCTAACTCTAGACAACCATCCAATACCTATTCAAAATTCAGCTAGATTTCTTGGTATACTTTTTGATAGTAGATTAAATTGGAAAGACCACATTGGTCAGTTAAAGAATAAATGTCAAAAAGCACTTAATTTATTAAAGTGCATTTCTGGACACAAATGGGGAGCTGATAGAAAGTCTTTACTTATGTTATATAAATCCCTGATTAGATCTAAAGTAGATTATGGGTCAATCGTGTATGGCTCGGCAACGAGTTTTAACTCTGAAAGGTTTGAATGTTGTGCAGAATGCGTGTTTACGCGTCATCGACTTTAAGTGCACTCGCACCGAGCGCCTAGAGGTAGAGTCGGGAGTACCTCCCTCCGTCTAGACGCGGTTAGCTTGCGCTGACCCATGCCGTGAAGGCCAGGCAGCCCCAACATCCAAACAGGGATGTTTTGCGCCGGCAGGTAGGGCCCCAACAACGCGGCGGGAAGCCGCTGGGCAATAGACTCCATGACCTCACAGAAAAAGTCGGTATAGATCTCTCTACCATTGATACCCTGGTTCGCACCAACATAGCACCGTGGGAAACACCCAATTTTTCTTACCGCGCCAGACTGGCTACTACCACAAAGCCACGGTGTCGGAGGTGGAGGTACGCCAGAGGTTCAGAGAGATCTTAATTAAACATCTTTCCTTTTTTCATTTATATACCGACGGGTCCAAGACAGACGAGTGTGTGGGAGCGGGTGTATGGTCGACTGAATGTCAGTTGAGATTTCGATTGCCGAATCATGCATCGATCTTTCTTGCCGAACTATTTGCAATAGATAAAGCTTTAGATTTTGCCCTATCGACGACCCACGATAGAATAGTCATTTTTTCAGACTCGTTAAGTTCAATTAAAGCCATTAAATCACTAGAAACCACCTATAATGAAATACAGGGTAATATCATTCGTAAAATGCATAGTGCCAATAAATCAATCAAACTGATATGGGTACCTGGACACTCGGGTATCCATGGTAATGAACAGGCTGACAAACTAGCCGGGTCGACTGGCGATCTGGAGCCTGGTATTATCCACACAGATCTCAGGTGTTTTGTCTCTTTTATAAAAGCAAAAATCCATCTCCTGTGGCAGAGTGAGTGGACCGACCTCACAATCAGAAAATTCAAAACAAAAATAGAAATGTGGGACACAGCCCACAGGAAGAATAGAAGGGAGGAGGTGGTATTGGCTCGGCTTCGGGTCAACGCCACAAGACATACCCACCTTACTCCCTACATGAATAAAAATTTCCCTCCACAGTGTGGTCAATGCAACAGACCATTTACAATACCACACTTTTTAATATCATGTCCAGTATATAATATACCAAGACAAAAAATAAAAAACTTTTTACAAATTAAAAATATTGAATGTAATATAAACAATTTACTATCAGATAATGAAAAAATAATTAGTAAAGTAATCACTTTTTTAAAGGAGACAAAACTTTATGACCTTCTTTAGATTGATAAAATAAAATGGAATCATTGGCTTAATAACCTTGGCCTGTGCCGCTGGTTGATAGCCAATAAATCCAACAAGCAAGCAAGCAAGCAAGTTTCGGCACACACTCGTGTATGAGACTTTTTATGCCTCACACTGTCCACAAAAACATAGCAGCAACAAGCTAAACGTCTTGTGCCATTAGGAGACACCCTGGGTTCCGGGGCCTCTGGTCTTGCTCGGCATTAGCTGTTTCTGTGTTTCCGTAAAGTAAAACAGTCGAGTAAAACGCTGTATTCAGACTTTTTGCACTTTTTGTGCCTTGCCTGCACCTTCAGTGCTTTGTTTCGAAGGTAGCACGAGACTACAGTAAAAGTAGTTGGCCCCCACCCCAGACCCGCAGCACTCTTCTACCTCAGGGTAGCCCTTACGGGCTGTGACCCCTGGGTAGGGAGGCCCAGTAGTCTGGGGCGTCCTTTGGGCGCAACTTTTCTCTCCTCCTAAATTTTTTCCATATTTCTGTGTGACTTTCCTGAGCCTACGGGAGTCTCCTTGTGAGCTCCTGTATTCGCTTGGGGGGTGGGCACCAACTTACCGTCCCTCGCACTAGGCAGGTTCGGCGGTTGGAAGGTGTCTTACACACAACTCCGATCCCTTAGTTGGTACTGGAGAACGCAACCAGGCTTCCACTAAGGGGGGGTGAGGACGCTTAACAGAAAGACTTGTTTTATTTTATCCTCTCTTAGCTATTGGGATTAGGTTGATCCAACAGTTAAGGGAAAAGGTAGTCCCCTCAGGACAACGGGCTTTGGCCCAGGGTTCGGACCTGGTCCGATACCCAGTATGATTGACTCCCCGGCTACCCTTCCTCCTCCCCAAGGAGGAGGGGCGACTCAGAACCATTCTAAGACCACTTTGACCAGTAATGGAACCCCGACCAATGACCGACCCAGACGACACATTAATATCCCTCCCCAGAACGCAAGGTGCGTGAACATCCGTTGCATGAAAGAAAATCAATCCTTGCAGAATGTCAACCCCTTTATCATTAAGAAGGTCCTTGATGGTCAAGTGGGAGGCAGTTTTGATTTTGTCCGAAAGTTGCGAGATGGTAGCCTCCTTGTGAAAGTGCAATTTAAGTCTCAGGTTAACGATTTACTTAAGCTGACGCAGATTCATGACATTACAGTAAAAGTAACTATTCCTGTTGGCCCAAATACCTGTAAGGGAGTAATCTTTCACAGGGATTTGAGGACAATGGAAGAAAGCGAAATTCTTGATGCCATGAATGACCAAAACGTTGTGGACGTAAATTGCATGACCAAGAAAGATGGGAATGCGCGAACAAAGACCGGATTGTGTTTCTTGACCTTTGCTTCAAATAAAATTCCAAGTACTGTCAAAATCGGATATGAGATTGTTCAAGTACGACCTTACATTCAAAAGCCAATGCGGTGTAATAGATGCCAAAAATTTGGACACACCTCATTAAGATGCAATGATAAGGATACTAACAAATTCACTTGCGGTAAATGTACTGGAGATCACGATACCACTGAATGCACGGAAAAGACACTCAAGTGTGCTAACTGTGGAGGTCCCCATCAGTCAGGCTCTGCTGATTGCAGTAGCCTGAAAGAAGGAGACTGAGACATTAGCATGCATGAAGAACACGATGTTAGCTACCGTGAGGCCAAGAAGAAAGTGGAAGGTTTGACAAGCAAACCCAATACTTCTTACGCCTCAGCAGTAACTAACACTGTTTCCAGTGCGAAAGCAGTGTTAATAACAGCTCGCAGTTAAAGATCAGGAAATTGCAGAATTAAAGGAAACGGTAAGGGACTTAATGAATCAGATCAAAGAATTGAATAAGACAATTAAAGAAATTGCTGAATCAACCCAGCAAAAACAGCATCTTAAGGAGGTCGATACCAAATCACAATCCGGATCGCACCTTCTCGTCGAAACGACACACTAGAACTTCGTCTGGTGGTAGTTCTGCTCGTAGGCAGATCGTCCTCGCCGGGCGTCTCTCTGGTGGAGGGGAGCGAGCCATGTAGAACTACTGTCTCCAAAAATTCCCGAGAGAGGCCCTCGGGAAGCGAGGGAGAGGAGGAGGCGCCTCCCTCCCAAAAAAAGAAAATAAAAACCACCGGACAAGGCACTTCCAAACCCCATAAAACGTAATCCACGCGTATACCATCATACAATGGAACTGTCGAAGTCTTAGATCAAAAGTAAACTCTCTTAGATTATTAGCCTCGTCCTATGCTCCCGATATTATCGTACTACAAGAAAGCCATTTAAACGACAAGTCTCTAGCCGAGGTCGTATCGTAGAAACTACCATCTTTGTAGAAAAGACCGAGGGGGAAGGGGTGGAGGCGGAGTCGCCATGTACATCCACCAGAATCTCCCTTTCATTGAAGTGACGATTAATTCTACTTTGGAACACGTCGCATGCAAAGTAAAATTCAATAACACGTATCTGACTATATGCTCAGCTTACTGTCCACCTGATAAAAGGTTAATCTATGATGAGCTTTTGCTATTCAGGACAGTCTGCCAAACGCTAAATTAATTCTAGGAGATTTCAATGCTCGTCATACATCATGGGGTTCCCCACGGGTGAATGGTAGAGGTGAGCAAGTAGTTAAGTTGATCAACGACTCTGATCTGGTTCTTCTAAATGATGGTAGTCCAACGCGAATAGACGATAATACCGGTAATTTGAGCTTTATAGACCTATCACTGGTTTCCTCAACACTAGCAGCCAAGTGCCTGTGGCACACCATTGACGACTCGTTGGGAAGCGATCACCTTCCTATTTGTATTCAATATTCATGCGACACCACGAGGACGCCTTCAGCACCCAAATTTAACGTAAAAAGAGCAGATTGGGTCGCCTTCACAAGGAGCGTCAAGCTCGAAGTTGTTGGAGAAACCATTGATGATAAAGTAAACAGTGTTCAAAATTGTATTATAAATGCAGCAATGGCAACCATACCTAAGACTTCGACAGATAGCGTTAAGCATAGAGTTCCATGGTGGACACCAGATTGCCACAGGGCGCTATGTGAACGAAATAGGGCCTACAGGCTTTTCCATAATAATATCACAAATGAGAACTTTCGCAAATACAAACAAGCGAGAGCTAGGGCTCGTAGAACAATCAGACAAGCCAAAAGAGACTCCTGGCGAAGCTTTGTCTCTACGATAAACAGCAATACTAAAATTTCAGAGGTTTGGTCCACAGTCAATAGAATTAATAGAAAAAAACAATCAATAAAAATCAGAAACATTTTACATGAGGGAAATAATTATGATGAACCTAGAGACATTGCTAACACAATCGCCAGGCAGTTCTCTTATACAAGCAGCTCGGAAAACTACAACCCTGCATTCCTGACCACCAAGGAAGCAGCCGAGCTGCAACCAATTCCCCTTTGCCACGGGAGATAATTTTGATTACAATAAAGACCTTACAATGAATGAGCTTGTCCGAGCCCTAGAAGCCTGTGGAGGAACATCCCCAGGCCCCGATGAGATTCGATATGAGATGATAAAGCATCTTAATCATGATGACATGATTAAGTTGCTAGAGGTGTACAATGATATTTGGAAAAGCCAGACTTTTTTCAAATTCATGTACCATACATCATATTCCCATATTGAAAGGAGGGGAAATCCAGATCCGCCATCTCTTACCGCCCAATTGCGTTGACAAGTTGCTTATGCAAGGTCATGGAAAGAATTGTTAATAGTAGGCTATTGCATTTTTTAAATACCAGAAATTTACTAGTTGACGAGCAGTGCGGCTTCCGAAAGGGACGCCAAACTCTCGATCAGCTAGTAAAACTGGAAAGTCACATTCATGAGGCATTTGCCAAAAAGCATTTTTTGATATCAGTATTTTTAGACATAGAAAAAGCCTACGACATGACTTGGCGACATGGCCTACTCAGAAAACTTTATGCTTTCGGATTACGTGGAAACTTGCCTTCATTTTTCATCCAAAATTTCATTTCTCACAGAACTTTTTCATCAAATTGTTTTCTGACAATGTCACTTTCTCGGACATTTTTGTCCAGGCAAACAGGGTCCACAAGGAGGTGTCTTGTCTCCCACATTATTTTTATGTGTAATAAATGACATTTTACCATCTCCTCCTCGGAATCTTAAATACTCACTGTACGCCGATGATTGTGCATTATGGCACTCCAGCAATAATGCAGAGTTCTCGGCAAATCAGATCCAATTGGCACTGGATATGATTCATAACTGGGGCCTCCAGTGGGGTTTTAAGTTTTCCATTAAAAAGAGTATTGGCGTGGTTTTTACACATAGGAGAAAGCCCAACATCAGGCTAACTCTAGACAACCATCCAATACCTATTCAAAATTCAGCTAGATTTCTTGGACTACTCTTTGACAGTAAATTGAATTGGAAAGACCACATTGGTCAATTAAAGAATAAATGTCAAAAAGCACTCAATTTATTAAAGTGCATTTCTGGACACAAATGGGGAGCTGATAGAAAGTCCTTACTGATGTTATATAAATCCCTGATTAGATCTAAAGTAGATTATGGGTCAATCGTGTATGGCTCGGCAACGAGCTCAACTCTGAAAGGTTTGAATGTTGTGCAGAATGCGTGTTTACGCGTCTGTCTTGGAGCCCTTAAGTGCACTCGCACCGAGCGCCTAGAGGTAGAGTCGGGAGTACCTCCCCTCCGTCTTAGACGCGGCCAGCTTGCGCTGACCTATGCCGCCAAGGTAGCCAGGCAGCCCCAACATCCAAACAGGGATGTTTTGCGCCGGCAGGTAGGGCCCCAGTATCGCGGCGGGAAGCCGCTGGGCAATAGACTCCATGACCTCACAGAAAAAGTCGGTATAGATCTCTCTACCATCGATACCCTGGTTCAGTCAAATATAGCACCGTGGGAAACACCCAATTTTTCTACTGTTGTAGACTGGCTACCATCAGCCAAAGCCACGGTGTCGGAGGTGGAGGTACGCCAGAGGTTCAGAGAGATCCTAATTAAACATCTTTCCTTTTTTCATTTATATACCGACGGGTCCAAGACAGACGAGTGTGTGGGAGCGGGTGTATGGTCGACTGAATGTCAGTTGAGATTTCGATTGCCGAATCATACATCGATCTTTCTTGCCGAACTTTTTGCAATAGATAAAGCTTTAGATTTTGCCCTATCGACGACCCACGATAGAATAGTCATTTTTTCAGACTCGTTAAGTTCAATTAAAGCCATTAAATCACTAGAAACCACCTATAATGAAATACAGGGTAATATCATTCGTAAAATGCATAGTGCCAATAAATCAATCAAACTGATATGGGTACCTGGACACTCGGGTATCCATGGTAATGAACAGGCTGACAAACTAGCCGGGTCGACTGGCGATCTGGAGCCTGGTATTATCCGCACAGATCTCAGGTGTTTTGTCTCTTTTATAAAAGCAAAAATCCATCTCCTGTGGCAGAGTGAGTGGACCGACCTCACATTACATAACAAAAACAAAGAAGAAATAACAATATGGGAAACAGCCCACAGAAAAATTAGAAGGGAGGAGGTGGTGTTGGCCCGAATAAGGGTCAACGCTACAAGACTGACACACCTCACTCCCTATATGGAAAAAAACTTCCCTCCGCAATGCCAACAATGCAATAGAAATCTATCCATAAATCATATATTAACAACATGCCATAATTTCAATAACCAAAGACAGAAAATAAAAAATTATTTACAAACCAAAAATATAGCATTTAATATAAAAAATTTATTAGATGACAATGAAAAAATAGTCAGTAAAGTAATCACTTTTTTAAAGGAGACAAACCTTTATGACCTTATATAGATTGATAAAATAAAATGGAATCATTGGCTTAATAACCTTGGCCTGTGCCGCTGGTTGATAGCCAATAAATCCAACAAGCAAGCAAGCAAGTTATCGTCACGCACTCGTGTATGAGACTCCTTAAGGCTCACACCCTGTTTTCATAACGCAGCAGCAACAAAGAATAAGTCTTGTGACACCAGAGCTACCCTGGTTTCGGGGCCTCTGGTCTTGCTCGGCATTGTTGCTTCTGAAGTTTAAGTAAAGTAAAACAAAGTTGAGTAAAGCGCTGTTTTATACAGATTTTGTGCACTTTAAGTGCTTTTCTGCACCTTCAGTGCTTTTATTTTGAAGGTGACACGAGACCACAGTAGAATAGTCAGCCCCCACCCCAGACCCGCAGCTCTCTTCTACCACAGGGTAGCCCTTACGGGCTGACCCCTGGGTAGGGAGGCCCAGTAGTCTGGGGCGTCCTTTGGGCGCAACTTTTCTCTCCTCCTAAATTTTTCCATATTTCTGTGTGACTTTCCTGAGCCTACGGGAGTCTCCTTGTGAGCTCCTGTATTCGCTTGGGGGGTTGGGCACCAACTTCACCGTCCCTCGCACTAGGCAGGTTCGGCGGTTGGAAGGTGTCTTACACACAACTCCGATCCCTTAGTTGGTACTGGAGAACGCAACCAGGCTTCCACTAAGGGGGGGTGAGGACGCTTAACAGAAAGACTTGTTTTTATTATCCTCTCTTAGCTATTGGGATTAGGTTTGATCAAAAGTTAAGGGAAAAGGTAGTCCCCCTGGGACAGCGGGCTTTGGCCCAGGGTTCGGACCTGGTCCGACACCCAGTATGATTGATTCCCCGGCTACCCTTCCTCCTCCCCAAGGAGGAGGGGCGACTCAGACCCTTTCTAAGACCACTTTGACCAGTAATGGAACCCCGACCAATGACCGACCCAGACGACACATTGATATCCCTCCAGAGAACGCAAGGTGCTTGAACATACGATGCGTGAAAGAAAATCAATCCCTGCAGAATGTCAACCCCTTTATCATCAAGAAGGTCCTTGATGGTCAAGTGGAAGGCAGTTTTGATTTTGTCCGAAAATTGCGAGATGGCAGCCTCCTTGTTAAAGTACAATTTAAGTCTCAGATTAAGGATTTGCTTAAACTGACGCAAATCATGACCTCAGCGTAAAAGTAACTATTCCTGTTGGCCCAAATACCTGTAAGGGAGTAATCTTTCACAGGGATTTGAGGACAATGGAAGAAAGTGAAATTCTTGATGCCATGAAAGACCAGAGCGTAGTTGACGTAAATTGTATGTCAAAGAAAGATGGGAATGTGCGAACAAAGACCGGATTGTGTTTCTTGACTTTTTCTTCACCAAAAATTCCTAGTACAGTTAAAATCGGATATGAGATTGTTCAAGTAAGACCTTATATTCAAAAGCCAATGCGGTGTAATAGATGCCAAAAATTTGGACACACCTCATTAAGATGCATGGATAAGGACAGTAACAAATTCACTTGCGGTAAATGTACTGGAGATCACGATACCACTGAATGCACGGAAAAGACACTCAAGTGTGCTAACTGTGGAGGTCCCCATCAGTCAGGCTCTGCTGATTGCAGTAGCCTGAAGAAGGAGACTGAGACATTAGCATACATGAGAGAGCACGATGTTAGCTACCGTGAGGCCAAAAAGAAAGTGGAAGGTTTGACAAGCAAACCCAATACTTCTTACGCCTCAGCAGTAACTAACAATGTTTCCGAATGCAATCAGTGTTAGTCAACGCTCGCAGTTAAGAACGGAAATTTCCGATTTGAAAGAAACAGTAAGGGACTTGATGAATCAGATTAAAGAATTGAACAAGACAATTAAAAAGAGAGATTACGATCAACCCAGCAAAAACAGCATCTTAAGGAGGTCGATACCAAATCACAATCTGGATCGCACAGCTAGTCCAGACGACCCCCACTAGAACTTCGTCTGGTGGTAGTTCTGCTCGTAAGAGCAGATCGTCCTCCGCCGGGCGTCTCTCTGGTGGAGGGGAGCAGGCCATGGAGACTACTGTCTCCAAAAATTCCCGAGAGAGGCCCTCGGGAAGCGAGGGAGGGGAAGGAGGAGCAGGCGCCTCCCTCCCAAAAAAAGAAAATAAAAACCACCGGACAAGGCACTTCCAAACCCCATAAAACGTAATCCACGCGTATACCATTATACAATGGAACTGTCGAAGTCTTAGATCAAAATTAAACTCTCTTAGATTATTAGCCTCGTCCTATGCTCCGATATTATCGTACTACTGCAAGAAAGCCATTTAAACGGCCAAGTCTCTGACGAGGTCGTATCGCCCAAAAAACTACCATCTTTGTAGAAAAGACCGAGAGGGAAGGGGTGGAGGCGGGGTCGCCATGTACATCCACCAGAATCTCCCTTTCATTGAAGTGACGATTAATTCTACTTTGGAACACGTCGCATGCAAAGTAAAATTCAATAACACGTATCTGACTATATGCTCAGCTTACTGTCCACCTGATAAAAGATTAATCTATGATGAGCTTTTTGCTATTCAGGACAGTCTGCCAAACAATAAATTAATTCTAGGTGATTTTAATGCTCGTCATACATCATGGGGTTCCCTGCGGGTGAATGGTAGAGGTGAGCAAGTAGTTAAGTTGATCAACGACTCTGATCTGGTTCTTCTAAATGATGGTAGTCCAACGCGAATAGACGATAATACCGGTAATTTGAGCTTTATTGACCTATCACTGGTTTCCTCAACACTAGCAGCTAAGTGCCTGTGGCTTTTTCCATTGACGACTCGTTGGGAAGCGATCACCTTCCTATTTGTATTCAATATTCATGCGACACCACGAGGACGCCTTCAGCACCCAAATTTAACGTAAAAAGAGCAGATTGGGTCGCCTTCACAAGGAGCGTCAAGCTCAAAGTTGTTAGGAGAAACCATTGATGATAAAGTAAACAGTGTTCAAAATTGTATTATAAATGCAGCAATGGCAACCATACCTAAGACTTCGACAGATAGCGTTAAGCATAGAGTTCCATGGTGGACACCAGATTGCCGCAGGGCGCTATGTGAACGAAATAGGGCCTACAGGCTTTTCCATAATAATATCACAAATGAGAACTTTCGCAAATACAAACAAGCGAGAGCTAGGGCTCGTAGAACAATCGAACCAAGCCAAAAGAGACTCCTGGCGAAGCTTTGTCTCTACGATAAACAGCAATACTAAAATTTCAGAGGTTTGGTCCACAGTCAATAGAATCAATAGAAAAAAACAATCAATAAAATCAGGAAACATCTTACATGAGGGAAATAATTATGATGAACCTAGAGACATTGCTAACACAATCGCCAGGCAGTTCTCTTATACAAGCAGCTCGGAAAACTACAACCCTGCATTCCTGACCACCAAGGCTTAGCCGGGCTGCAACCAATTCACTTTGCCACAGGAGATAATTTTGATTACAATAAAGATCTAACTATGAATGAGCTTGTCCGAGCCCTAGAAGCCTGTAGAGGAACATCCCCAGGCCCCGATGAGATTCGATATGAGATGATAAAGCATCTTAATCATGATGACATGATTAAGTTGCTAGAAGTGTACAATGATATTTGGAAAAGCCAGACTTTTCCAAATTCATGGCACTTCGCCCACATCATTCCCATATTGAAAGGAGGGGGAAATCCCAGATCCGCCATTTCTTACCGCCCAATTGCGTTGACAAGCTGCTTATGCAAGGTCATGGAAAGAATTGTTAATAGTAGGCTATTGCATTTTTTAAATACCAGAAATTTACTAGTTGACGAGCAGTGCGGCTTCCGAAAGGGACGTCAAACTCTCGATCAGCTAGTAAAACTGGAAAGTCATATTCATGAGGCATTTGCCAAAAAGCATTTTGATATCAGTATTTTTAGACATAGAAAAAGCCTACGACATGACTTGGCGACATGGCCTACTCAGAAAACTTTATGCTTTCGGATTACGTGGAAACTTGCCTTGTTTTATCCAAAATTTCATTTCTGACAGAACGTTTTCTGTCAAATTATTTTCTGACAACGTCACTTTATCGGACATTTTTGTCCAGGCAAACGGGGTCCCACAAGGAAGTGTCTTGTCTCCCACATTATTTTTATGTGTAATAAATGACATTTTACCATCTCCTCCTCGGAATCTTAAATACTCACTGTACGCCGATGATTGTGCATTATGGCACTCCAGCAATAATGCAGAGTTCTCGGCAAATCAGATCCAATTGGCACTGGATATGATTCATAACTGGGGCCTCCAGTGGGGTTTTAAGTTTTCCATAAGAAAGAGTATTGGCGTGGTTTTTACACATAGGAGAAAGCCCAACATCAGGCTAACTCTAGACAACCATCCAATACCTATTCAAAATTCAGCTAGATTTCTTGGTCTACTTTTTGATAGTAGATTAAATTGGAAAGACCACATTGGTCAGTTAAAGAATAAATGTCAAAAAGCACTTAATTTATTAAAGTGCATTTCTGGACACAAATGGGGAGCTGATAGAAAGTCGTTACTTATGTTATATAAATCCCTGATTAGATCTAAAGTAGATTATGGGTCAATCGTGTATGGCTCGGCAACGAGCTCAACTCTGAAAGGTTTGAATGTTGTGCAGAATGCTTGTTTACGCGTCTGTCTTGGAGCCCTTAAGTGCACTCATAGAAGCGCCTAGAGGTAGAGTCAGGGGGTACACTCCCCCTCCGTCTTAGACGCGGCCAGCTTGCGCTGACCTATGCCGCCAAGGTAGCCAGGCAGCCCAAACATCCCAACAGGGATGTTTTGCGCCGGCAGGTAGGGCCCCAGTATCGCGGCGGGAAGCCGCTGGGCAATAGACTCCATGACCTCACAGATAAAGTCGGTATAGATCTCTCTACCATCGATACCCTGGTTCAATCAAATATAGCACCGTGGGAGACACCCAATTTTTCTACCGTAGTAGACTGGCTACCATCAGCCAAAGCCACGGTGTCGGAGGTGGAGGTACGCCAGAGGTTCAGAGAGATCCTAATTAAACATCTTTCAACTTTTTTCATTTATATACCGACGGGTTAAGACAGACAGATGTGTGGGAGCGGGTGTATGGTCGACTGAATGTCAGTTGAGATTTCGATTGCCGAATCATACATCGATCTTTCTTGCCGAACTTTTTGCAATAGATAAAGCTCTAGATTTTGCCCTATCGACGACCCACGATAGAATAGTCATTTTTTCAGACTCGTTAAGTTCAATTAAAGCCATTAAATCACTAGAAACCACCTATAATGAAATACAGGGTAATATCATTCGTAAAATGCATAGTGCCAATAAATCAATCAAACTGATATGGGTACCTGGACACTCGGGTATCCATGGTAATGAACAGGCTGACATTGTGAGGTCGACTGGCGATCTGGAGCCTGGTATTGTCCGCACAGATCTCAGGTGTTTTGTCTCTTTTATAAAAGCAAAAATCCATCTCCTGTGGCAGAGTGAGTGGACCGACCTCACATTACATAACAAAAACAAAGAAGAAATAACAATATGGGAAACAGCCCACAGAAAAATTAGAAGGGAGGAGGTGGTGTTGGCCCGAATAAGGGTCAACGCTACAAGACTGACACACCTCACTCCCTATATGGAAAAAAACTTCCCTCCGCAATGCCAACAATGCAATAGAAATCTATCCATAAATCATATATTAACAACATGCCATAATTTCAATAACCAAAGACAAAAAATAAAAAATTATTTACAAACCAAAAATATAGCATTTAATATAAAAAATTTATTAGATGACAATGAAAAAATAGTCAGTAAAGTAATCACTTTTTTAAAGGAGACAAACCTTTATGACCTTATATAGATTGATAAAATAAAATGGAATCATTGGCTTAATAACCTTGGCTTGTGCCGCTGGTTGATAGCCAATAAATCCAACAAGCAAGCAAGCAAGTATTCGGCACCACTCGTGTATGAGACTCTTAATGCCTCACACCCTGTTTTTTTTATAAAAACGCAGCAGCAATAAATAATAAGTCTTGTGACACAGGAGCTACCCTGGTTTCGGGGCCTCTTGTCTTGCTTGGCATTATTGTTTCTGTGTTTTGTAGCGTAAATTAGTCGAGTAAACGCTGGTTTCAGACTTTTTTGCACTTCTAGTGCCTTGCCTGCACCTTCAGTGCTTTGTTATTTGAAGGTAGCACGAGCCTACAGTAGAGTAGACAGCCCCCACCCCAGACCCGCAGCTCTCTTCTACCTCAGGGTAGCCCTTGCAGGCTGTGACCCCTGAGTAGGAGGCCCAGTAGTCTGGGGCGTCCTTTGGGCGCAACTTTTCTCTCCTCTCGTTTTCATATTTCTGTGTGACTTTCCTGAGCCTACGGGAGTCTCCTTGTGAGCTCCTGTATTCATTGGGGTGGGCACCAACTTACCGTCCCTCGCACTAGGCAGGTTCGGCGGTTGGAAGGTGTCTTACACACAACTCCGATCCCTTAGTTGGTACTGGAGAACGCAACCAGGCTTCCACTAAGGGGTGAGACGATTAACTGAAAGACATGTTTTATTTTATCCTCTCTTAGCTATTGGGATTAGGTTGATCCAACAGTTAAGGGAAAAGGTAGTCCCCTCAGGACAACGGGCTTTGGCCCAGGGTTCGGACCTGGTCCGATACCCAGTATGATTGACTCCCCAGCTGCACTTCCTCCTCCCCAAGGAGGAGGGGCGACTCAGACCCTTTCTAAAGCCACTGACCAGTAATGGAACCCCGACCAATGACCGACCCAGACGACACATTAATATCCCTCCCCAGAACGCAAGGTGCGTGAACATCCGTTACATGAAGAAAATCAATCCTTGCAGAATGTCAACCCCTTTATCATTAAGAAGATTATATTGATAGGTCAAGTGGTGAGTTTGATTTGTCGAAAAGGTTCAAGATGGTGCCCTCACCGCAAAGGCATTTAGAATCAGACAACGACTATAAATAAGGCTGCCGACATTACCAGTAAAAATGTTCTTCTGTTAGCCCAATACCTGCAAGGGTAATCTTTCCTGGGCGGAATTTGAGGACAATGAGCATGAAATTCTTGGTTATGAGCCTGACAAAACGGTGTGACGTCAAATTGCATGACCAAGAAGTAAGATAGATATGAACAAAAAGATTGGTTGTTCTTGACCTTTACTTTAAATAAATTCAATTACTGTCATCGGATATAGAGATTTGTTTCAAGTTTGACCTTCATTAAAGCCAATGCGGCATGATGCAAACTGAATACACTCAGCTGGATGCAGCTGATAAGGATACACACTCAAATTCACTGCAGTAAGTATGCTGAATCACGACTGCGAATGCGAAGGGCATCAGGCTGTGAGTTCATCAGTCAGCTCTGCTGATTGCAGATAGCCTGAAGAGAGAACTGAGACTGGCCATACCACATGAGAGAAACCGTATTTGTCTACCGTGAGACATTAGAAAGTGGAGGAAGGTTGTTGCCTTAATACTTCTTTATAAATATCAACAGTAACTAACACTATTTTCAGTGCAAGCGTGTGTTCTCAATCAGCCAGCCTCGCAGTTAAGGATTAGGAAATTGCAGAATTAAAAGAAACGGTAAAGGACTTAATGAATCAGATCAAAGAATTGAATAAGACAATTAAAGAAATTGCTGAATCAACCCAGCAAAAACAGCATCTTAAGGAGGTCGATACCAAATCACAATCCGGATCGCACCTTCTCGTACAGGCGACCCCCACTAGAACTTCGTCTGGTGGTAGTTACTCGTAAGAGCAGATCATCCTCCACCAGGCGTCTCTCTGGTGGAGGGCGAGCCATGAAGACTACTGTCTCCAAGAATTCCCGAGAGAGGCCCTCGGGAAGCGAGGGAAGGAGGAAGGCGCCTCCCTCCCAAAAAAAGAAAATAAAAACCACCGGACAAGGCACTTCCAAACCCCATAAAACGTAATCCACGCGTATACCATCATACAATGGAACTGTCGAAGTCTTAGATCAAAAGTAAACTCTCTTAGATTGTTAGCCTCGTCCTATGCTCCCGATATTATCGTACTACAAGAAAGCCATTTAAACGACCAAGTCTCTGACGAGGTCGTATCACTAAGAAACTACCATCTTTGTAGAAAGGGCTTCGAGAGGGAAGGGGTGGGAAGTAGTCGCCATGTACATCCACCAGAATCTCCCTTTCATTGAAGTGACGATTAATTCTACTTTGGAACACGTCGCATGCAAAGTAAAATTCAATAACACGTATCTGACTATATGCTCAGCTTACTGTCCACCTGATAAAAAGGTTGTCTATGATGAGCTTTTTTGCTATTCAGGACAGTCTGCCAAACAATAAATTAATTCTAGGAAGTTTCAATGCTCGTCATACATCATGGGGTTCCCCACGGGTGAATGGTAGAGGTGAGCAAGTAGTTAAGTTGATCAACGACTCTGATCTGGTTCTTCTAAATGATGGTAGTCCAACGCGAATAGACGATAATACCGGTAATTTGAGCTTTATTGACCTATCACTGGTTTCCTCAACACTAGCAGCCAAGTGCCTGTGGCACACCATTGACGACTCGTTGGGAAGCGATCACCTTCCTATTTGTATTCAATATTCATGCGACACCACGAGGACGCCTTCAGCACCCAAATTTAACGTAAAAAGAGCAGATTGGGTCGCCTTCACAAGGAGCGTCAAGCTCGAAGTTGTTGGAGAAACCATTGATGATAAAGTAAACAATGTTCAAAATTGTATTATAAATGCAGCAATGGCAACCATCCCTAAGACTTCGACAGATAGCGTTAAGCATAGAGTTCCATGGTGGACACCAGATTGCCGCAGGGCGCTATGTGAACGAAATAGGGCCTACAGGCTTTTCCATAATAATATTACCAACGAGAACTTTCGCAATTACAAACAAGCGAGAGCTAGGGCTCGTAGAACAATTAGACAAGCCAAAAGAGACTCCTGGCGAAGCTTTGTCTCTACAATAAATAGTAACACAAAGTTATCAGAGGTTTGGTCCACAGTCAATAGAATTAATAGAAAAAGAACATCAACAAAAATAAGAAACATTATTCATGAGGGAAGAAATTATGATTCACCTAGAGACATTGCTAACACAATCGCCAGGCAGTTCTCTTATACAAGCAGCTCGGAAAACTACAACCCTGCATTCCTGACCGCAAGGAAACAGCCGAGCTGCAACCAATTCACTTTGCCACAGGGAATATTTTTGATTACAATAAGAATCTAACTATGAATGAGCTTGTCCGAGCCCTAGAAGCCTGTAGAGAGGAACTGTCCCAGGCCCCGATGAGATTCGATATGAGATGATAAAGCATCTTAATCATGATGACATGATTAAGCTGCTAAGAAATTAACCTGATATTTGGAAAAGCCAGACTTTTCCAAATTCATGGCACTTCGCCCACATCATTCCCATATTGAAAGGAGGGGGAAATCCCAGATCCGCCATCTCTTACCGCCCAATTGCGTTGACAAGTTGCTTATGCAAGGTCATGGAAAGAATTGTTAATAGTAAGAGCTGTGCATTTTAAATACCAGAAATTTACTAGTTGACGAGCAGTGCGGCTTCCGAAAGGGACGCCAAACTCTCGATCAGCTAGTAAAACTGGAAAGTCACATTCATGAGGCATTTGCCAAAAAGCATTTTTTGATATCAGTATTTTTAGACATAGAAAAAATACGACATGACTTGGCGACATGGCCTACTCAGAAAACTTTATGCTTTCGGATTACGTGGAAACTTGCCTTGTTTTATCCAAAATTTCATTTCTGACAGAACGTTTTCTGTCAAATTATTTTCTGACAACGTCACTTTCTCGGACATTTTTGTCCAGGCAAACGGGGTCCCACAAGGAAGTGTCTTGTCTCCCACATTATTTTTATGTGTAATAAATGACATTTTACCATCTCCTCCTCGGAATCTTAAATACTCACTGTACGCCGATGATTGTGCATTATGGCACAGCAATAATGCAGAGTTCTCGGCAAATCAGATCCAATTGGCACTGGATATGATTCATAACTGGGGCCTCCAGTGGGGTTTTAAGTTTTCCATTAAAAAGAGTATTGGCGTGGTTTTTACACATAGGAGAAAGCCCAACATCAGGCTAACTCTAGACAACCATCCAATACCTATTCAAAATTCAGCTAGATTTCTTGGACTACTCTTTGATAGTAGATTGAATTGGAAAGACCACATTGGTCAATTAAAGAATAAATGTCAAAAAGCACTCAATTTATTAAAGTGCATTTCTGGACACAAATGGGGAGCTGATAGAAAGTCTTTACTGATGTTATATAAATCCCTGATTAGATCTAAAGTAGATTATGGGTCAATCGTGTATGGCTCGGCAACGAGCTCAACTCTGAAAGGTTTGAATGTTGTGCAGAATGCGTGTTTACGCGTCTGTCTTGGAGCCCTTAAGTGCACTCGCACCGAGCGCCTAGAGGTAGAGTCGGGAGTACCTCCCCTCCGTCTTAGACGCGGCCAGCTTGCGCTGACCTATGCCGCCAAGGTAGCCAGGCAGCCCCAACATCCCAACAGGGATGTTTTGCGCCGGCAGGTAGGGCCCCAGTATCGCGGCGGGAAGCCGCTGGGCAATAGACTCCATGACCTCACAGAAAAAGTCGGTATAGATCTCTCTACCATCGATACCCTGGTTCAGTCAAATATAGCACCGTGGGAAACACCCAATTTTTCTACTGTTGTAGACTGGCTACCATCAGCCAAAGCCACGGTGTCGGAGGTGGAGGTACGCCAGAGGTTCAGAGAGATCCTAATTAAACATCTTTCCTTTTTTCATTTATATACCGACGGGTCCAAGACAGACGAGTGTGTGGGAGCGGGTGTATGGTCGACTGAATGTCAGTTGAGATTTCGATTGCCGAATCATACATCGATCTTTCTTGCCGAACTTTTTGCAATAGATAAAGCTTTAGATTTTGCCCTATCGACGACCCACGATAGAATAGTCATTTTTTCAGACTCGTTAAGTTCAATTAAAGCCATTAAATCACTAGAAACCACCTATAATGAAATACAGGGTAATATCATTCGTAAAATGCATAGTGCCAATAAATCAATCAAACTGATATGGGTACCTGGACACTCGGGTATCCATGGTAATGAACAGGCTGACAAACTAGCCGGGTCGACTGGCGATCTGGAGCCTGGTATTATCCGCACAGATCTCAGGTGTTTTGTCTCTTTTATAAAAGCAAAAATCCATCTCCTGTGGCAGAGTGAGTGGACCGACCTCACAATACACAACAAGATCAAAGAAAATATTACAATGTGGGACACAGCCCACAGGAAAATTAGAAGGGAGGAGGTGGTGTTGGCCCGAATAAGGGTCAATACTACAAGACTGACGCACCTCACTCCATACATTGAAAAATGTTTCCCTCCACAATGCCAGCAGTGCAATACCACACTGTCTGTAAAACATATTTTCACAACTTGCCAAAAATATAACAACAATAGACAAACCATAAAAAATTATTTCCGAATTAAAAACATAAATTTCAACATAACAAACTTACTATCAGATAATGAAAAAATAATAAGTAAAGTAATCACTTTTCTAAAGGAGACAAAACTTTATGACCTTATATAGATTGATAAAATAAAATGGAATCATTGGCTTAATAACCTTGGCCTATGCCGCTGGTTGATAGCCAATAAATCCAACAAGCAAGCAAGCAAGCAAGTTATTCGGCAGCAGATAGCCTCTAGCACATGAGCCACAAGCTCGGCAAAAGCACTGCTCACAACAAGTGTCCTTTTGGCACTTGTTGTTTTTCTCTGATTTTATTGAACTTTTATTGTCTTTCAATGGTTTTTAAAGGGTTGCGGCCATAGGACAAATTCATGGCCAGGTCAAAAGAAAGATATTTGATATAGAAGGAGGAGAGACCTTTTGTGTTTTTGAATATTTATAATAATAAACTGTGATGATCGGAACTATTTCTTTTTATATCTTTTTAAATGTATCTTTTAAGACAATCGATAAAACACTGAAATAAGAATGTTTGCCTGACTCTAGCCACGCCTGCTCGGCAATGTCCTGTGTAGGAACTCTTTCTTTCTACATACAAACTGACATACACTCATACACATACATAACATACATTTTACACGTCTTCGACTGTCTCGCACATACACGGGTGCTGATCCCTTATCAGCTGGTGGCAGCCTACCCCTACACAGGACGAGATTCACGTTACCATGGATTCAATCGGGATTTTACTTTGGGGCAAGGGAATGTCTCGGGGAATCACTACAGCTCTTATTTATTTTTGGTGATCAGCGGTGGGATCTGAATGTTTCAGGCAAGCATTAATTTCAGGTATTCTTTCATGTGGGTTAAAAGTTTGTTTCAGGGATTAAAAGTCCAGTATTTTTCGTATAGGTAAAGGTCTATTTCATTAATTTAAAGTAATGGGTAAACGAAAGCTGCGGAGAGGGTTAGTTGGTGAGTCAGAGGCAGGTCCATCGGGAGAATCTTCACGAGACGATTCCAACACGAGTGGTGAGTTGACCCTTTTGCCCAGAGAAAACATGGACATTTCATTGTTTGACGAGTTGCAGACTCAAATTAATAGTCTGAAAACTCTGGTTAATGATTTGCAGGTAAGGAACTCTGAATTGGAATTAAAATTAGAACAGAACAGGGCAACACCAAGTACTAGTGAAGCTTCTTCCCGTGATTTTGTTGAATATGTTGTACAGAAGGAAGCGGTAATTATTTTTAAAGCTGAGACCTCTGCTGCTCAACCACTTAAAAGGAATCAGGAGGTAGAGAGTTGGATCCGCAGCATTGAGAACTTGACTAGACCTCCCACTGATTCGGCCTATATTCGCGCGGCGAAGGCTTCCTGTAGAGGAACGGCAGACTTGATAATAAATGGACCCCTGTTTGATAGAATTTCAAGTTGGGAAGAGTTCAAAGTTAAAGTAAGGGTTAAATTCAGGGGGACATGTTCTGCCACAGACTTTTTTAGAATACTTGAAGGATATAAGTTGAGGTCCGATCAAGCTCCTCTTGATTTTTATGTTCGTTTAGAGGGTAATGTATACCAAGGTTTTTATGATTATCCTGGAGCCATAGGGGATCCTGACGAATTGATCAGGAGGGTATTTTTAAGAGGTTTGCCATTTTGGTTGAGGGAAGCTTTAGTCCTAAAAGAGGATGGTTCGTTGTCGGAGATGGTCGATGCTTCTCAGAGGATTTGGAACCTTCGAGTTGGTGTAAAAGGTGAAAGTGAAGGTAATGTGAGTACCCCAGAGACAGCAGGTGAACCTGAGTACCCAAGGAGAAGTTTTCGTCCAAGGCAAGTAGCTCCTGTTGAAAGGTATTGTTCTTACCACAAATCTGATTCCCATGATACAGCCGACTGTCGAAGTCGTAAATTGACGAGGTGCTTCCTGTGTAAGAAGGAAGGACACTTTGCAAACAGGTGTCCCTTTCTCGCGGCCCGCCGGGACGAAGAGGTTCCAACCCCAGGCGCAGGACCCCAAGGAACCAGTAATGCCCGTGAGTAGCCAAGTAAAACATGGGAGACCAATAGTACACTTGCAGGTTAATGGTCAAACGGCTGAAGGGTTTGTGGATACTGGATCAGAAGTAACTATACTTTCCCGAGATGCCATGGAAAGGTTTAAGATACATCGACCTTTTTCTTCATCGAAAACCCTGCGAGGTGCTTCGGGACGACAGTTTCAGCCTGAAGCGGAAACGACGGTAAGGATTGAAATCGCTCCTCATGTCTTCTGCTTCCATAAAGTATGTATAGTGGATGAAATATCTTTCCCAGGTGACATTTTACTGGGCATAGACTTACTCCGAAGATTCAACTTCCGTTTAATTTCTTATAACTCGCCCCTTAGAAAATATATGGTGTTTAATGGCGTGAAGATGCCGCTCACATACTCCGATACCGCCTCAAAGGAGGTGCAGGTGATTAATAAGACCATCCCCGGAAGAGAAAAACCTGGTTCAGGGTGGCAGCCTACCCCTACACAGGACAAGAATTCACGTTACCATGGATTCAATCGGGATTTTACTTTGGGGCAAGGGAATGTCTCGGGGAATCACTACAGCTCGCATATTTTTGGTGGCAGCGGAGGTATGTATCTGTGGAATTACTGATCGTGTATTAGTGCCTAGGACCGTGGTGACTGTAAAAACGAACATGGTTAATGTGTGGGTAGTGAATGATGGACCAAAGCCAGTGACACTTAAGGGGGGTATGATTATCGCAAGAGTTGAGCCGGTAGAACAAACTTTTCACCAAGACTCTGCTTCAAGGGAAGTGCCTCCTAAGAACTTTGTGCCCACTAGCAGGGAGGATAATGATGGGGATTCTCTAAGCAGTGTTACAGAGGAATTCATCGACGATTTCGATGACTTTTATGGGACCCAAGATTTCGGCTACACTGAGGACCAATATACCGTCTTCCCTGAAGCTAATTTCGAAACCTACACTGTGAATGAGACGGAAGCTAGCTTCGACATACCGAAGGAGAAGGTAAACCATCTTACCATTGAACAGAGATATCAATTGTTCTCTATTTTAAACAAATTTCCCAATTTATTTAAGGAAGGAGCTCCACTGGGGAAGGTGCCAGGTATTTCCCATAGGATAGTAACCTCCAGTGAGACCCCTCTGAGGACCAGACAGTGGCGTCTACCGGAACATGCAAGGACCACCATAAGGGAAGAGTGTGATAAGATGCTTACTGGTGGCATCATCGAGCCTTCAAAATCTCCTTGGTTGTCCCCCGTGGTTCTGGTCAGGAAAAAGGATGGGCAGGTAAGGTTCTGTATTGACTTTAGGAACCTGAACAAAGTAACGATTGGGGATGCATATCCAATGCCCCGCATAGACCAGACCATTGATGAACTGCATAACACTGAGTGGTTTACTGCCCTTGATGCCCGTTCTGCTTACTGGACAGTGGAAGTAGATCAGAGGATGAGCCTAAAACAGCTTTTCAGATAGCCACCGACTTTCCAGTTTGCCAGGCTTCCTTTTGGACTCGCCACGGCCCCATCCACCTTCCAGAGGGCCATCAACACGGTATTGGCTCCAGTCTTGGGGAGGCATGTGCTAGCATACCTGGATGACGTGGTGGTTTACTCTCGCTCGTTTGAAGAACATCTCGAGCATCTGGAAGAAACGTTAGACTTGCTCAGTAAGGCTGGTTTCTGCCTAAATGTCGGTAAGTCCTCCTTTGCCACTCATGAGTTCAAATTTTTGGGATATCTCATAACCCAGGAAGGGATACAGCCAGACCCAGCAAAGGTAGAGGCCAAGTAAGACCATGAGGCCCCCTCAGAATGTGAAAGGAGTCAGACAGTTTTTGGGCTGTACAGGGTTTTTCAGAAAGCATATCTCAAATTATGCCATGATAGCCGCCCCACTCCACACTCTTTAACCAGGAAGGGAAGATCATTTCGGTGGACAGAAGAGCATCAGCAGGCTTTTGAGGAGCTGCAGCGACGGCTGATGTCGGCACCAGTCCTCCGGAAACCCGGTCTTTAACCGTCCCTTTGAGGTGCATGAATGCGTACAGGGTAGCCATCGGGCGTGTGTTCTCAGCAGGGCGGGGAGGGTCCCTCTGTCACTGTTGCCTATTTCTCTTGAAAGCTCTAGGGAGGGTAGAAAGGAGATATCCGTGATTGATATTGAGGCCCTGGCGGTGTGAAGCTGTCAGAAATTTTGATGCGTATCTTTATGGCAAATCATTTGTGATTTATAATGACCACCGGCCTTTAGTATACGTATTTAAGCAGGTCACAGAGTCGATCAGGATGACAAGATGGTCCCACGAACTCTCCTTCTACCAGTACGAACTTCGGTACAAACCAGGTGCTTCCCATCATGTACCTGACCTCCTAAGCAGAGCAGTAGCGGCAACATCTCTTGTCACGGACACCCAGAAGATTGCCGAAGAGCAACGGAAGGACCCCCTATGGACTGAGATTATCCAGTACCTTCAGGAACAGAGACTGCCCCGACGAAGAACACCCTTTCCTTTAGAAGAATTCGAGGTAAGCGATGGCCTGTTGTACCATTATGTCACCTTCCAGACCGTGGCCAGGTCCAACTGAGCAGTCCTAACACATGAGGGATGAGGCAATAAGATCAGTGCATAGCGAACCAACAGCAGCCCACCCTGGAGTCTATAGGACTTACACGCGTCCTGAAGACCAGTATTACTTTCCTCAGATGTTGATGGGCGTCAAGAGGTTCGTAGCAGCATGCCCCCAATGTCAACGGCGAAAAGGAGTTGCGGTCAGAAGGGCTGTTAAGTTCAGCCCCAGAGGTGACACAGGTTATGGAGAGGGTGTCGGCAGATCTTCTAGATTTGCAAGGATCTCTGAACGGTTACCGCTACGTTCTGGTCATCGTAGAACATCTAACACAGTGTTGCAGTTGATACCTTTGAGAACAAGGATGCAGAAACAGTGGCTGCATGCATTTGGAGAAATATGTGACTCTTTTTGGACCTCCTAATATTCTAGTAACGGATTCTGGGGTGATTTAAAAACCGTCTGTTTTCCCAAGGTATGTGAACTGTGAAGATAAAGTTTGAGGATGTAAACACCCACAGGCTAATGGTATGGTAGAAAGGAGTAACAGGGTTATAAAGGATGCCCTGGCTACCCTGGTAGGGGAGGAACACCCGGGTGATGGGACCAGTGTCCGTGCGTCCGTCTCGCCCTGAACACGGCGGTACACAGGAGTACCGGACAGCCGCCGTTGTACCTCATGATAGGGAAGGATGGTTAAGCCCTATGGGGCTGACAGACCGGCAGGAGATTGATGAGGATCAGCTCAGCGGTTCCTTGAGAGCTCAAGGAGGCTCGGCGGTTGCAGTAGAAACGGCCCGTCGCGCACAGTCGATATGGGCCGAGGACTACAACCGGAGAGTGCGGCAGAAGTTCACACCAGCAGAGGGTGATCTTGTCCTCGTCAGAGAGTACGCCCGCCGGACAGGGGTGGCAGGCCGAGCTCTTGGTTCCCAGTAGGTATCTCGCGGGTGAAGAAGCAGGTAGGCCCTGTCACCTTCATCTGCCAGTCAACACAGCCACGCCTTACCGAGAGAAGGGTTACCACTGTAACCAGATGAAGCGTTACGTGGTGCAAGAGGAGCTCGAGTTCTTCCTGGGGGTGATATGGACGATGGAACCGAGGATCCCGGTGTCCCTGGTACGAGTAACCGGGAGTAAGCGCGTCCACGGCCTATGTAGGTATTATCTTCTTTGGAGTTGATCGTGATTGTGGTTGGGGCTAACAGTGTTTCGCCCAGTAGAAGTGGGAGTGGGTTATCCCTGTCTCGATTCTTTGTGGCTGTTTTACTGGTTTTAATTTTAAGGTTAATTTTAAGTGTTTTTGATGTTTTAGGATTAAGGATTTTTGATGGGTTCAGCCAGTTTTTAGTTTCTTTTTCTTAATTGCTATTTTTTTTATTATTTATTATTTTAATGTTGGCTGTTTGTTTTTATTTAAGGTCGTGGTTCTCTCCCCTTTCCATATTTTTACAGATTTGTTCTTTTGCCTGGATGATGACTTTTAACTATGCTCGGCAGTAAAACCCCTTTTTATTTTGCAGTTTGTGTATAGTCCACAGGCCTTGGCAAAGCGGCCTATGAACTTCGAGGGGGAGGAGTTGTAGTGATCTTCCTTCACACTTCCCAGCATCCCTCAGGGGAATATACACGAGTGTCCTTTGTCGCCACGAGGGGGAAGCGGCGCCAAGAGATGGCGTTGCCCTGGAGGGCCTACTACTCCTCCCTCCTGGAAGGAGGGCCTACATGCTCCTCCCTGGAAAGAGGCCCATATTGCCCTGCGAGGCCGTGTTCGGCAGCAGATAGCCTCCAGCACATGAGCCACCGAGCTACCGGCAAAGCGCTATACAACAAGTGTCCTTTTGACACTTGTTGTTTTTCTCTTATTTTGAATTTTATTGGAATTTTACTGAATTTTATTGCATAAGTTTTGTTGTAATTGAAGGGTTGCGGCCATAGGCAAATTCATGGCCAGCCAAAAGACTGACTTTTGATATAGAAGGAGGAGAGACCTTTTGTGTTTGAATACATATAATTAAATAAACTGATGATCGGAACTATTGATTTTATATCTTTCAAGACCTAGTGGTAAAACCTGAAATAAGAATGTTTGCCTGACTCTAGCCACGCCTGCTCGGCAATGTCCTGTGTAGGAACTCTTTCTTTCCACATACAAACTGACATGCACTCATACACATACATAACATACATTTTACACGTCTTCGACTGTCTCCCTTTTATACACGGGTGCTGATCCTTATCAGCTGGTGGCAGCTACCCTACACAGGACAAGAATTCACGTTACCATGGATTCAATCGGGATTTTACTTTGGGGCAAGAGATATTTCCGAGGGTCACTACAGCTCGACAAAGTCAACCCAACCGCACCTTTGAGGTACAGGGCATCGCGCCAGTTACGCCTGACCACCGTAACTAGCTCGCCTGTTACCCATAAGTTGTGATGGTGTTTGAATTGTTTGCCCCAGAGGGTAGCCACTGTCCGACTCCCACCCTCGGTGCACTGACACCACCAGTCGTGATACAAAATATTTTCATGTATGTATTCTCAAATGCACTGCCACCTATATCTCATGAAGTCATAGTGAGATTTTATTCTCGGATAAGATGATCCTAACACACTTTTATGAATCCTTTAAGTTCTATGTGCTCTTTTAGTAATTTGCAAGTTCTTCTAGCCTATGCTCACTCGAGTCGTTTCCTAACTTCACTTCATTATGCAAGCTTGTCACTTTATGTTGTCACTCTCCCCTCATTTCGCTTAAGCAATCACACCTTTGCTTTAATTACTTCTCACACATATTGTTTCTCTATACTCACAGCCAACTTGTATTTAGTGTAGGTATTGTAATCTTGTATTTTTATGATATATGTATGTTTTTGGAGCCATCTCTTAGGACCCACCTGTTCACTGCAGTCACCCATTTTATGTTGTCATGAGGCCAGTCTTAGTGCCTACTCTTACACTGCAGTTATTGAATCGTTTCTCATATCATACATGTTACATGCTTACTAGGGCCACTGATTAGTGTCCATTGGTGCCGCTGTGCCGGCCAATGAATTTGATAGTGTTTTAGCTTATGGTTGAATGTCACAGCTACCTGCGAAGTCTGGTGCAGATAGCCTCCAATGACCAGGAGCCCTTGTAGAGGTGAAGACATTGATTTTAGCTAGATCGTAGTAGTTAAAGCCTGGTTATTTCTCTAACTAAGATACGACGGGGGCCGTCTAGTAGCGTGGTCCGAGCGATGTAAGGCACTGATACTGATATTATGTGACCCAAGACATTGATCATGTATGTCTACTTAATTCAATGCAATATCAATGGCAGTGTGTTTTGACCTGACGCTTCCTGTCTCCTGTGTTCGTTTTTTGCTAGGAACTCCAACATCTCCTAGGCTGTCGTTTGTGCCGAAGGCCGAGGCATAGAAAGTGACTGAAAATTTGCATTAGGAAGAAACAGAAGGAACCCACGACAGACAGTTCAGGACAGACAGGTCAGACAGACAGACAAGAGCGACCAGCTCGGCCCTCCGGTCTTCGGTCCCTGGCCTTGGCTGAATCATGTAGTAACGATCCCACAATAAAGACCATGGCACGTGAACGTCTGTCTCTCATTCACCGGATCACAACCAGGGCATCGAGTGGTTATAACAACTAGTGGCACTGGCGGTTGGCAGTGCAACGATTGGCTTATAAATGACGGCACTGAGTGAGGTTTTACGGTGGAACCTAACGTTTTCAAGGTGAGTAAAAGGGTAAATGAATGCTGTTTAATTTCCTATCCTTTAACTTCCTACTACAATCTGTATACAGTACATTTAGACAAATTAGAATCCATAATGAGGAAACTTTCTCATAAATTTTCACCAAAGTTCTTTTATTACTCCCTTGAAGTCTACAGTTTCTTCTATGATTATTTCTTTGGTCATTTCCTTACTCCCGCAGAAAAAAGGCAAATTAAAATAAGCTCTCGATCCACATGTTTATTTTCTGTATGAGCCAAACTTCAAAAAAATAACCATTGTCTACTTAACTGTCAATGGGTCTGAATTTCCATGCCGTCCTGCCATTTGCTTGATGCATGCAAACAGATGATCTAGATCATTTCAATTCGACATGTTTTGTCATTATGTATAATACTCTGGAAATGATACAGGTTATTATTATTACTTTTTATTTTTTTATTTTTTTCAAGTAGCTATCACTGATATATCAGTTTTCTTCTAAAGCGTTTTTTTCTCTTCTTCTTCTTCTTCTTCATCTTTTTATTCTTAATCCAAAAGCCTCAACGTCCTAAGTTTATCAAAGCAAAGCAAAAAGGAAATTCTTTGTTATCTCACATGCTTCACTTGGATAAAATCTCTTCTTTCTAAAATACTTTAACCAATTTTCCTTGCAGTTTTTTTTCTCAGTAATAGAGAAGTGAAGGATTATCTTTAAGATTCTTTATTTTTTCCCCTAATTTCTTTGATAAAGTTTATTGTCACACATTTGTCATTTAGCATTCCTTATTCAGAATCGTGAAAATGTTTCTTATCAATTTTATTAGGTGGAAAGTATCGAAAAAGGCAAAAAAAAAAAAAAAAAAAAATCTACGGATCAGCTGTATTTTACTATAATTTCCCAATATTTAAAATCAAATCAAATTACAAAAGTTGTTCGTCATGAGAAACTTATTGCCGTGCACATTGCTTATTCATTAAGTGATACGAAATATGTGTTCCGTTATGTCAGAATTTCTTTACAATACTGCAATAAAATTTCTTCCCTATCCGTATATATAATTTCATCTTCATTTTCCCGCAATTACATATAAACTTTTAGGCTCATACTGCAAAATGTTAATAAACAAATAACATTGTTTTGACACCCTTTCTTTATTGGAATTCCCACTTAGAACTGACTCCACTAAGAGGAACAGCGTCTTTTAGCGTACACTTCCCATTGATTATAATTTTTGTTATGGTGTTTCGCTTAGTCAGTGCAACTTTCAACGTTCAACTTTCCTCTTTGCAATCTTTATCTCAATCAGTTCCCTCCTCTATGCATAAACAATGAAGTGAGAGTTAAAGAGAAATAAGATGATAAAGAAGGTAATTCCATTAACTGTTTTATCATCTTATTTTTTTATTATACTTTTGTCTTTCAGATGCAAAGATTAGACATTCTTTGCCGTTTTCTTTAGCTAATACAAACGACAAAGTCGGAATTCGCTCTTACTTTTAGTCTATTGAATTGTGCAGATACAGGTATTTGTAAGTCATACGTCAGCTGATTCTGATATGTACTCTTCTCAAAATATAGACGACAGAGCCTGGCATACTGATAGTACATACTGGGAAAATCAATAGACAATTTTTGTGATTCTTCACTTTTTTATCTTTAACACCTCATATCTTCACAAATATATCACTTTCATTGCCTATTTTTCGTAATAATGCATAGAAATCTTTAATCTACATAAAATAATTGATTATATAATGATTATATTATTTTTTAAATGATAAGAATCATGTTTTTGGATTGTTATTCGTCTCCACACAAAATTACCTCGTCCCTCAGCCTTGTGTTCTTAAATAATTTCCACACATATCCACGTTCCCGGAATTCCGGTTTCCGGTTACTAATCATTGTTTATATTACCTAATGTGTGTGCCAATATCCCAGTATCAATTGACGAATAATTAGTCGAAGTCAATAAGGATAACCTGTTGAAGCATCATGGGCAGAGGAAAAGACTTGAGTCAGCTTGATTTTTCAGCAATCGAAATTTATCTACGAGAAACATTCCTCGACTGTAAAGAAATCGATCATAAAGTTGGTGTATCATTATCTAGTGTGTACAGAGTGAAAAGGAAGATTGAAAATATCGAATGTGCCACGAGCCAAAACGTGTTGGAAAGTGTGGAACGAAATCCTGTACCACCCCAAGACAGGAGAGAATTCTCGTTGATATGGTAAGAAAAGACCGTTCAAAGTCGTCAAGACAACTAGCAGCTGAATTAGTGGACTATGATGTACAATGTTCACCCTCAGCTGTTAAGAAAAAAAAGCCGCAATAAGCTGGGTTACCGTGCCTGTAGGCCAACTAGAGTGCCAAGACTAACCGAGGCCATGAGGAAGAAAAGGCTAGCTTGGGCCAAGGCACACAGCCACTGGACATCTGATTGCTGAATTCGTTGTTTTTCTACACAAATTAATTAAAATAACTATTTCTCTAAATAAAATAGCGAATATTTCATGTTTGATTCAAGATGCTGCATCTAAATTGAAAAAAAACGTCTGTTCCAATTCATGTTTGATGAAACCCACTTGAAGACTGGGGTTTACAAAGCTGTAATTTAAGTTTGAGTGAAAAAAATCAATTAATTTGTTTTGTTTGTATTCAGGTATGTTTCTCTGATGAATCAATGATGGAAATACTGAGTGATAGGCGAAAATTCGTGAGGAGGATGTCAAGAGAGATGGACCACCCTGACTGTCAGAGGAGCTGCACTCAAGTTCCTTCAGCCATGGTTTGGTCCATCATATCTACACAAGGACACAAGGTACAGGTCGTTTAGAGATCGTGGATGGCGCTCTGAATCAAGATGGATACCTTAAGATAATGAATAAACGCCTGGTATCCCAATTTCGTGAATGGTTTCCTGACAATAACGGAATATTCATGCATGACGGGGCCCCATGTCACACAGCCAGAAGAGCTTCTAGTCATCTAAAAGTCTTAACATCAGAGTACTTGATTGACCTGGAAATAACTATGAATCCTATTGAAGGTTTATGGAAAGACTTAAAAGATGAAGTCAGCAACATTGAATGTACCAACAGAGTACAGCTCATCCAGCGGTTGGTAGAGGTTTGGCACAGAAATCCAGATATCAGGAACAAAGCACAAGACTACATTAGAAGCATGTCAAGAGGTGTTGAAGCAGTTATTAGAGCCAAAGGAAGATAATGTATGTATAAAGGAAAGACAATAAAACATTTACTGTCTAAAAATTTCCTTCTGTCAATAAAAATGTCAATAAATCAGTTGAATGGCCAGAATTGTCTATCAATTTTCCCAGTACTCATGTGTGATCTTCTCTTCTGCATAAGTTGGCCCATTTTCCTGGGATTATATCTATTCTTTCCAAGCAAGTAACATCAAGAACCCAAATGGCGTATACAGTATATGGGAATGACAACGATTATGAGGATTTAGGCAGATTTTTGTGTTGCAAATAACGGCTCAAAAGTGGCTATGTTGTACTCGTCTGCTGTGGGACATGGTCACCTCCGCAGGCGGGGGAGGACGCCGGCCGGGCACCAGCGCCAAAACGGCCTTCAGCGCCTTCTGGCGGTACCGCGCATTCAGACCCACGAAGACGATGGGTTGCAGGGCGAAGTGGAGGCGGTAGATCGCGTGGACGGTGAGAAGCAGGTTCCTTCAGTCGACGTGCAGGAGATGCATGGTGACGTGGGGACGTCAGCCCAGGAGGTTCATGAGAATCAGGACGCTGAAAGTGACTGGTCCCACCTGCCAGGCCACGCCTCGCCGCTCCCGCTCGCGCACCGCCTGGACGCCATGCTTGGGAAGAGATCGCTTAGGCGTCCATTCTGATACTCCACTCGTGGCAATGCACATGCAATGCGCTGCTATGCGGACGAAGGAGCAGAGTCACTCACCAAGATAATCATGGTGCAGTAGGAGGTCGGGTGGTGGCTATGTTAGCAAGTAGAATATGCTGTACAATACTTTCCCTTCGACGGTACTGCTGAGATTTATCACATGGAGTCTGCGTGTGATCACATGATCAGATAAATGAAAGGAAAAATTTATTATAATATTGGTACACACATACACACACACACATATATATTCAAGTGACAAATCAGGTTACCGAGGTTATATCTATGTGAGAAGATGATAGAATACTGATAACGTTGAATGTAGAAATACAAATTTTACCTCCCTGACCTTGTCTTGAACTTCTACACCAATTCATTCCTGCCGAGTGCCCACGGGGATTGTCTGTAAAACCTTGCTATCACTGCTCTGCTAAGAGTATATAGGTAATTTCCATGATGATTGTAAGACATCTGGTTAGACAATTCTTTTAGTGGGTCACATTGTCTCTCGAGTTAGTAGACGCGACTGTCACTCTGACGCCCTTGGTTCGAGTCTCAGTCAGGGAGGTAAAATTTGTATTTCAATATTAAATGTGTTACTGCATTCTACCATCTTTCTCACATAGATATAACCTCGGTAACCTGATTTGTGACTTGAATTTCTAATTCATTCCTGCCAAGTGGCCACGGGAATTGTCTGTAAAACCTCGCTATCACTGCTCTGCAAGTTTATAGGTAATTTCCATGATGATTGTAAGGCATCTGGTTAGACCAGTGTTTCCCAAACCCATGGTCGCGACCCAAATAAGGGTCGCGAGGGTTTTTCTGAGGGTCGCGGACGGTCTCCGAAAAAACATAGTATGATATTACATTACGTTACATACGATTATTTATCGATTTATTGTATTTTAATTTTATCGTCACTTGATTCCCAGTCATTGTGGGATCTCTTCTCCTTTATTATAATCTCTAGCTGTTATAACAGTAAATAATGTGGTGTAGGCTACATGTGCCATCGTGTATTATTCATCTTTATATTAAAAACTTGTAATTAACAAATTGATTTATTGTTTTCTTCTTTCCAGGTCTGAACTCTAAAAATGGCCCAACGCAAAACACAATTGGAGTATAAGCCTGAGTTCTTGAAATGTAAGCCTTCACTGAGATGAGAGAACGATCTGGGAACGTCCGACCCCAGTGTGTTCAGTGCCTGCAAGTCCTCGCCAATGAATCTATGAAGGAAAATAAATTGAAGCGTCATCTGCACTCAGTTCATCCAAAGTTTGTTGAAAAACCACTGAGTTACTGGAAGGACAAGGAAGAACAAACAAAACGAAGTCGGATTGATGCTCCCTCGAGTACGGCTTTTTCTCTGGAGAAAGCTTCTTTGGCGTCCTTTGAAGTGGCATGGATAATTGCAAGATGCAAAAAGTCTCACTTAACATTGGAGAGGAGCTGGTAAAGCCAGCAGCAGTGGCAATGGTAAAGACTATTGGTGGAGCAGATATTGCCAAGAAGGTTGAATCGGTACCACTTTCCGACAATAGCATTAAACGGTAATTGATCTCATTTCAGAAGATATTTTGGCTCAACTGATTGTGGCACTGAAAAAAGCAGGAACATTTTCTTTGCAGACGGATGAGTCTGTGGATATTGCAGGTAACCCTCAACTGATGGTTTTGTAGGTACAAGGAAAGTGACATTCAGGAAGAATTTCTCTTCTGTAATGCCCTGTCAACTACCACCACTGGAGAAGACATCTTTAATATGATGAACAATTTTTTAAAGAAACATGATCTAAACTGGATTCGTGTTTGGCAGTGTGTACCGATGGAGCTCTATCAATGATGGGAAGTCGTCTGGGTTTGTTGCTCGCATTAAAGAAGCAGAAAACCCTGATGTCATAATAATTCACTGTTTTTTACATCGAGAAAACCTTGCTTCTCATCGCTTGCAACCAGACCTCCATGCAGTTTTAAATGATGCCATCCAAATTGTGAATTTTGTCAAGGCTAGGGCTTTAAACTCACGTATTTTCCATAAAATGTGTGAAGAGATGGGATCACATCACCAAGACTTGCTGTTCCACTCTGATGTCCGTTGGCTATCTCGAGGGAAGATTCTTGGAAGAGTTATTGAACTAAAAACTGAAATTGAAATATTTCTGCGTGAGAAAAAGCATGCACTTGCAGACTGCTTTAAAAACGTTGCTTGGCTGGCAAAGCTTGCTTATTT
>BOPN01000889.1:110300-117800 GCA_017312705.2 Penaeus japonicus | reverse complement strand
ATAGGCAGCCGCTAGAACATAACCAAAATATTGGTTTTGTTTTCGAACGATTGTGTTCATAAATGTATAATATGGATGCTCCCCTTTTTTATGTTGCCTTTTTAATCAGCCAGTTTCTTTTCAAAACAGTGGCTGGGATGAGCTTTCATTCTTTTATATCCAAGAGTCATTATCTATAATCCATCCAGCACATATCCAAGAGTCACCATCTATAATCCTTCCTTTATATCCAAGAGTCATCATCTATAATCCTTCCTTTATATCCAAGAGTCATCATCTATAATCCTTCCTTTATATCCAAGAGTCATCATCTATAATCCTTCCTTTATATCCAAGAGTCATCATCTATAATCCTTCCTTTATATCCAAGAGTCATCATCTATAATCCTTCCTTTATATCCAAGAGTCATCATCTATAATCCTTCCTTTATATCCAAGAGTCATCATCTATAATCCTTCCATTTATATCCAAGAGTCATTATCTATAATCCTTCCTTTATATCCGAGAGTCATCATCTATAATCCTTCCTTTATATCCAAGAATCATCTATAATCCTTCCTTTATATCCAAGAGTCATCATCTATAATCCTTCCTTTATATCCAAGAGTCATCATCTATAATCCTTCCTTTATATCCGAGAGTCATCATCTATAATCCTTCCTTTATATCCAAGAGTCATCATCTATAATCCTTCCTTTATATCCGAGAGTCATCATCTATAATCCTTCCTTTATATCCAAGAGTCATCATCACTAATCCTTCCATTTATATCCGAGTCATCATCTATAATCCTTCCTTTATATCCAAGAGTCATCATCTATAATCCTTCCTTTATATCCAAGAGTCATCATCTATAATCCTTCCTTTATATCCGAGAGTCATCATCTATAATCCTTCCTTTATATCCAAGAGTCATCATCTATAATCCTTCCATTTATATCCGAGTCATCATCTATAATCCTTCCTTTATATCCAAGAGTCATCATCTATAATCCTTCCATTTATATCCGAGTCATCATCTATAATCCTTCCTTTATATCCAAGAGTCATCATCTATAATCTAACACTTTATATCCGAGTCATCATCTATAATCCTTCCTTTATATCCAAGAATCATCATCTATAATCCTTCCTTTATATCCGAGTCATCATCTATAATCCTTCCTTTATATCCAAGAATCATCATCTATAATCCTTCCTTTATATCCGAGTCATCATCTATAATCCTTCCTTTATATCCGAGAGTCATCATCTATAATCCTTCCTTTATATCAAAAGAAGTCATCTATAATCCTTCCCTTTATATATCCGAGTCATCATCTATAATCCTTCCTTTATATCCAAGAGTCATCATATATAATCCTTCCTTTATATCCGAGAGTCATCATCTATAATCCTTCCTTTATATCCAAGAGTCATCATCTATAATCCTTCCTTTATATCCAAGAGTCATCATCTATAATCCTTCCTTTATATCCAAGAGTCATCATCTATAATCCTTCCTTTATATCCAAGAGTCATCATCTATAATCCTTCCTTTATATCCCAGAGTCATCATCTATAATCCTTCCTTTATATCCAAAGATCATCATCTATAATCCTTCCACATATCCGAGTCATCATCTATAATCCTTCCTTTATATCCAAGAGGAATCATCTATAATCCTTCCTTTATATCCAAGAGTCATCATCTATAATCCTTCCTTTATATCCGAGAGTCATCATCTATAATCCTTCCTTTATATCCAAGAGGAATCATCTATAATCCTTCCTTTATATCCAAGAGTCATCATCTATAATCCTTCCATTTATATCCGAGTCATCATCTATAATCCTTCCTTTATATCCAAGAGTCATCATCTATAATCCTTCCTTTATATCCGAGAGTCATCATCTATAATCCTTCCTTTATATCCGAGAGTCATCATCTATAATCCTTCCTTTATATCCGAGAGTCATCATCTATAATCCTTCCTTTATATCCGAGAATCATCATCTATAATCCTTCCTTTATATCCGAGAGTCATCATATATAATCCTTCCTTTATAGCCAAGAGTCATCGTCTATAATCCTTCCTTTATATCCAAGAGTCATCATCTATAATCCTTCCTTTATATCCAAGAGTCATCATCTATAATCCTTCCTTTATATCCAAGAGTCATCGTCTATAATCCTTCCTTTATATCCGAGTCATCATCTATAATCCTTCCTTTATATCCGAGAGTCATCATCTATAATCCTTCCTTTATATCCAAGAATCATCATCTATAATCCTTCCTTTATATCCGAGTCATCATCTATAATCCTTCCTTTATATCCGAGAGTCATCATCTATAATCCTTCCTTTATATCCAAGAGTCATCATCTATAATCCTTCCTTTATATCCAAGAGTCACCATCTATAATCCTTCCTTTATATCCAAGAGTCATCATCTATAATGCGCCAGACCGACGCCAATGAGCTGGCGCGTAGTTCGATAACATAACATCGATAATAACTACAGAATTTCTAATTAGCCACAACAATGACAAACACTAAGGGCCGTTTTTTTAAACATCATGGTTTCGGGCGTTACCAACCCGAAAATAAATTGCGTGGGGCCGGCCCGAAAACTCAAATCGACTTTTTCAAACGTCAAGGCAGTGCGGTGGGCCGGCCCTAAATTTTTTTTCGGGCGGCCCGAATATTTGCAACAGTTGGTAGCCCTGTGTATGTTAAAAAAGCGCGCCAAATGATCGAACAACCATGGCGAGCGGGAAGGATAAATCTAGTTCGCTCTCAGAAGATCAGAGAAAAATGTTGCTTTCACTCATCGCTGACCATAGCAACAACATCAACTCAAAAATGTACGACCCTGGAAGCATCAGCCGCAAGCAACGAGCATGGGAGAGCATAACTACGAGTTTTAATGCCATTTACCCAGACTCCGTTGGAAGGTCAGCAACTCAGCTAAAGCGAGCTTGGGAGTACATACGCGCTAAGTAAGTAATACTAAACATTTTTGTTATTTTAGCATACATATTGTGAGAAAAGATACTAAATTTGAATTATATTAATAGATTACTCATGAATAAACACGAGACATAATCAAACAAAAGTCAGGTTAGGAATCAACGAAAATAGACAGTTGCAATATAAGAAATATGTTTCCTCTTATGTCATCGTATGCAATATATTCATTCTTCGATATGATTCAGAATCGGCTACGCCTAATATTTGTATACCAGTCACCTAAATTTTGTAGTAGGATTATCCAAACATTTATCTTATGTAGATAAAAAGTTTGCAAAATAATTACCAAAGTCATTTTTGTTATAGGGTTCAGAAAGAGCACAGCAACTACATCAAGAAGAAAATGGGAACTGGTGGTGGATGTCCTCCCAGCCCCCTAAAGTTTTCTGCCTAACTAGCGGCTGTTGCTGAAGATGAACCACTAATTCTATCGTTTAAAGATATAGGTATGGGTTCTTTCGTAATTATTGCTATTGTAATGTTATGAAAAAATAAATTTATAACATAAAGCAAAGTGTGCATATAACCATATCAGAATTCCTGGACTAGGGCGCACACACGCCTATTTAGTGCAAAATATATTTATCTACTGATTTATTTGTAATGCATATTGACACAGACAGTCACATATACGGGCGGGCACACACACACACACACACACACACACACACACTCACACTCGCACTCACACTCACACTCACACTCACACTCACACTCACACTCACACTCACACACACACTTACACTCACTCACTCTCTCTCTCTTTCTTTTTCTTTCTTTTCTCGCTCTCTCACTCTCTCTCATACTCACACACACACACACACACACACACACACACACACACATATACAGGGTATATATATATATATGCATATATATATATATATAATATATATATATATATATATATATATATATATATATATATATATATATATATATATATATATATATATATATATTATATAATATATGTATATAACGTATATAAGTATGTATAAACAGATTTTTAAAAGTTTAATCGCTACCATTTCAGAATGGGTTGATGGTCCTTCATTCAGAAAACAGGACTTTACTATACCTCCTGCAACTCCAAGCCCTCTAGGACCTCCTTTACTGAACCCAGTTCCATCAACATCTGCCTGTGGTGAGCCACCATCTCCAGCCATTTTATCACCATCTATCCCAGCTGAACAACCACTTTCTTCAACATCTCACAGAAAGGGCAAAAAGAAGAACCAAGTCTCAGAGAGGGAAGAATGCTACCGGGATATTAGGGTGAATAACAAAAAGCTCCATGATGCCCAAGTCTTGCAGGCAAATGAAATTAGACAGGAATTCACCAAAACGTGTGAAGCAGTTAGATCATCTGCAGAAAGTGTTGCAAGTGATTTTAAAAGGGTTGCAGATGAGATATCCTTTTTAGGTGATGCTAAGCAATATTTCCAGCTACAGGGCACAAAATCTGGAAAAACATAAATATTGCAAAAGTATGAAATAAAACTACAAAACTACTTAGCTCTTTTATTTCAATCCTATAATCAAAAACATACATGCAAAGGCCTATTTTTGCATAAATAATTTAAATGTTTTTACTAGAAAATTCTTATCCCACTGGTAACCAATCCAGCAGACTGAATAACATGACTTCTGACATAAAAAAACAAAAAGAAAAAAAAATAGACATTTCCCAGTTAGGTAGATAACTAAATATCAGTAAATAGACATTGTATTTCACACACACACAAAACTCTGCTTGTAGTTATTTGCAGCTTAGAAAAAAAAAAAATGTTTATATATTATGACATCTATGGTTTCACAGATAAAGAAATATTTAAAAACAGAAAATAGGTCTCATTTTACTAATAAAGAATCAGAAATAAAAACACTGACATGGTTCTTATTTCACTGATAAACAATAATAAGGTAAATGTTTGATATGATGGTTCCTGACAATAATAACTACTGCAATTTCCTATAATACAGTTCCTTTTAATATACAGGTAATATGAAATAAGTAGACATATGCTTAAGTGGAAATTAATGATGCGACCTAATTCATCCAGAAACAGCCATCCTAAAACCATTGTTCAACATTGTTTCTGATAAAACCTAAACGATTATCATTATTTTCGCAGTGTACTGCATCATGCTCTAGTTCATCTGTGTCTTCTTCTTCTGCAATATCAATATTCTCAGTTATGGCTAGATTATGCAACTTTGACACAAGCCATGATAAGCCTCTTTGATGTCTCTAATTTTGTGCGAAGTGGCTGTCCAAGACATGCAAACCGCCTTTTAAGTACACCAAAAGCACGCTCAATGGTATTTCTTGTTTTTGCATGTGCCGTGTTGTATTTTTTCTCTTTGTCATTAGATGGCGACAGGATTGGAGTCAGCAAGTATTTTCGACATGGATATCCACTATCTCCCAAGAGATAATCAGCATGGTGTCCTTGCTATAATAAATAGCATATCTACCAGATTGTCAAAAATCCTGCTGTCATGTGCACTGCCAGGCCAACTGGCAATGATATTTGTAAACTTGAGGTCTGGATCACAAATACCCTGCACGTTGATAGAAAAATAGCCCTTCCTGCAACGGTATCTTTCAGCATGATTTCCTCCTGGGCTACGAATTGGTACATGAGTACAGTCAATACATCCAATGACCCCTGGCATGCCTGCTACTGACTGAAAATTTTCCACAAATCCTGCAGCATTTGCTTGGTGCTGGAAACTGAATATCTTCAGGTGCCAGCGCTGCAATGGCTCTTGTGACATACGCTAAATATTTGCAGACTGATGCAACAGACATTTCTAAACAATCTGCAATGCTTAGCTGAAAAGATCCTGATGCCATGTAACACAGAGAGGTCAAAAGCTGCATATGAGGTGGAATGCTGTAGCCTATTAATAAATAGAAAATATATATCAGCACCATAGTTTGCTTCCCCACACATACATTGGTATACACATTTGATATCATATTTGTATTAATAATATTTTGTATAACCAGCATTATTTGGAAAGAAGAATAATTACCTCTGCCATCTCTTATTGTGGGTAATTTTCTGCTGATTTTCTGAAGCAGGTCTCTGGTGCACTGCCTTGGCAGTTGATAATGCTTCATGAACTTCTCCTCTGACTGCATCTGACCACTAAACCTGGCAGACGGACCTCCTCCAATTCCTCAACTTGGTCCCTGCAAAAAAGAGGATTTACCTTTCCTTATACTACATAATTTCCCAAATATACAGGGGAGGTTTGTTGGCATTTACCGGAGCATGAAGCATGGAGGCCACAAAATTGCTTCATCGGTCATATTCTGAGCAATTGCTTGATAGCATGAACTTAAAATAAAAATATAAATCATTGCACTATAGTTTTTACTAAATTAAGAATAAAAACAACGAAAACATCTAACATATAAAGGAGATACTCAAATCCTAAATAAATGTATTACTTGGCACAATATAAATCATGATTTTCCATTAAATGTGACATCAAGTATAGGTGTTGAATGATTCGAAATAAACCAAGTACATTAAAGGATGATAATATCATGATGAAATACATTTTAATGACTTATTTCCCTTTATTTAATAATTATTTTAAAGTGGGAGTGATAATAGCTGATGAAGCAAGAAAACTTACAGGACACTGTACAGGCTGACAGTACCTTCACCTCTTCGTGTTTATCTACTGCACATACATCTCGTACCTTATTGTATTTGTATATATTGTTATGTATCATGATTTATGATATATTGATAGTGAAGTGATAAGTATTTCATAATCTCCAACCTTCTTCCTTGTGAAGAGTAGTAAATCTGTCATAACATATACCTCTCAAATATAAGATGTAGCAATAGAAAGACTACTTTCACATGTAATCATGTATCTCATGTATGTTAATATACATATATATGTGTGTGTGTAGGTATATATATATATATATATATATATATATATATATATATATATATATATATATATGGTCTGGTCTAGTCCGTTGGGTCTCCTTGTCTGCATGCACCACTTTCCTCTACACCACCTGATCACTGGCCAAACTATGGTCATCTATAATGTTCTTATTTCCAGCCCATGTAGTAATGTTGGACACCCAGTCCGTTTTGGGGCGACCTGGTGCACGTTTACCATTTACAAATCCGTGTGAGGTTGTATGCGACAGAATTCCTAGGTGGCGGGAAACATGCCCAAACTACTGTAAGTTAAAGAGTCTTACCATTTCTAATAATGATTCATATTTCCTTGTATATGTCTTCACTTGTTCTCTCAAAGAGATCTTAGTTTTGTAGGCGGTGCTTGGAATGCCCAGTAATTGCCTGATGCAACATATCTCAAATGCTTCAATTTTATTCTCTAATGACGGTGTTAGTGTCCAGGATTCACGTCCATACGGAGCATATAATGCAATTATTACTCGTAACAAGTAGATTTTGACCTTGAAACAGATCCACT
>BOPN01000889.1:100300-102800 GCA_017312705.2 Penaeus japonicus | reverse complement strand
ATCTATGTTTGGAAGTTTAAACTAAGCCCATTTTGGTGAATATTATGGCAATTATAGTAAGTTTTAACCATCAGTCACTAAATAGAGTTATTCCTCATAGTGTAATAGAGACGCACAGCGATCCACTCTCTCTAACGTCAAATATACCCTGAGTACTATTGGCACCTTCGTCACGCCACCCATTGGCAACGGGCTACTGAATTGTTGCCATAAAGTTGAAAGTGTGACAGCGATAAGCATATTTCTAAGTGTCCGTTTCGAGGCCATAAAGAGCTAGCGACCCTTGAGGAAATTTGTCAATAATGCAAGGCTAACTCGCGTACCTCGGGTCGTTCGGCCGTGTGGGGGATGCTGATGCCCAGAGGATAGAAGCGAGATGCTATCCGGAAAAAGCTTCGGGAGAAAAGACGTAAAACGGACCTATCTTACTGGGTGATATTTAATATCTCGATGTTTTAAACCCTAGTAGTGCATCGAGAGATTTAAGAGTCTTTCATATCTGTGAGAGACTCCTGCTGTGACAGTCATCCTTTAGGGCTTCAGAAGGTCCATTCAGAAACAACAAAGATAACATATGTGGGATTATTTTTCCAATAATAGTTTGACACAGCAGCCAAGCTTGAAGTAGAGGAGATGCAAAAGAAAAAAGGCCAAGCCAGCCTTAATGGTAAGGGTGGCCAGGGAAGTACCAGCAATAAAAATGCCATGAGTTGAATTTTATACAAGTACTCCCGAGCTAAATGGCGAGAGTGCATCGATACCCAGAGGGAAACTGCCAGCAACTGATGTACAAAACTCCCCGTATTATATACCCGGTGACACGATTAAAATTAGCATTCTAAGTTAATGCCTGAAGGACAACACACAGCAAAATGAAACCCGGTGTTACTGCAACATAGTAGAGCTTCTTCATTCATTTTCCATTAAAACAAAATGTTCTATTTTTTTCTCTTATATTTAAAACATAATACCTATGGAAGGAAAAAGATTCTCACCTAAAAATCGAGTTTCAAAATATATATTTCATTTGGCAACGGCAAAACTTTAAAGAAAGTTGTTATCCTAGAACACCCACTTTATATGGCATATGCTCTGGCGATAAACTCTTTGTTCATAGTTCCTGTGAGCAGATCACCTCCTATCTAACTATCTAAGCCATGGGCAGCCCACCATAAATTTCATTACACTCCGCAGTAAAGATTTTGCGTTATCTTGCTGAACGTTGTGCAGCTAGTGACTGCACAATTTTCTTCTTCTACATTAATACTCATCATATCACATTAATAATAACAGTCATCATCATCATCATCAAAATCATCTTTACACTACTTCCTCCATTACCAACAATTATAACAACAAAAATCAATTTCACGATCATTAATATTCTAATAGTTTAATTCAAATTTGTCCATTCGTAAAAATATCGTAAATAAACATATATTAGCAGTGAAATGAAAGGAACAATAGCAAGAACTATGATCAGCGTCTTCCTCTTCCTTTCTTTTGAAGTTCTGGCGCTGCACATCAGACTTCAACCACACATTTATTCTCGTCACGCCATCACATTTCCAGCCCTGGTACCTGCACGTGAATGCACTCTGATCCAAGCATCCGAGCACACAAAGAGAGGAGAATCATGTCACGCAGAAACACAGATATGCCGAAACCTCTCTGCTGCAATACGGCCTCCGGGATTCGAGGGATCAGGCTCAGTTCTTTAGCCTCGGGAATGTTTCTTTCCGTCGCGCAGTCCGCCGCGTGGCTTTTGTTCTAATGGCGGTGTATAGCGTTGCTGTCGGCCATTTTGAAATTATTCTAGGTTTCGCCCGTATTCTAGTGTCGTTGCTATTTATATGTGAAGCCAAATCATCTTTCTTTCTTCTTTAACGTCTCTGTGCATTGTACATGATCTTGTATCTTGCATTTTTAAAGTGTGTTTGATTATGTTCGTCGTCTTTTGTTTATGAATATTCCCTTTGTTTGGATTTGGGTCCCTGAAGATTTTATTTGCATCTTATTACCCTTTTTGGATAAATCTCCAGCCATAGCAAGCATACAGAAGGATGGAGGAGTTTTAAGATTATTAAAGGCAATGTCGTACTGATGTTATTTTGCGCCTCCACAAGATTTTGGTTCAGTCGTTAACAAACGTGCTAACAATACTTCCATGTTCGCTCACCGGTCAGCATCACATACTGACTTTTAAATGACTTTCATACATTGGTTGCTGTTTGTTGGTGTCTGATGCATTTCAAGTATTAGCTTTTTATGGAAATCTAAAGTGAATTACACAACAGAAAATCATTGTTCTTAATACAGCCTGAAACAATATCGATTGACTGGTCTCTAGACAGATTTCGGGTTTGCATTACAGTGATAGCACTGTGAAAGTAATATTGGTGAGGTTACAGGCATAGAAGCTCGTCGGAAAAGGACGGAAAAACATTTCGCTCAGACAGAGGGATAGAAAGGAATTATACATAAGTCTAAATCCTCAACT
>BOPN01000889.1:52500-55000 GCA_017312705.2 Penaeus japonicus | reverse complement strand
TCTCTCTCTCTCTCTCTCTCTCTCTCGCTCGCTCGCTCGCTCTCGCTCTCGCTCTCGCTCTCTATCTATCTATCTATCTCTATCCCTCTCTCTCTCTATCTATCTACCTTTCTCTATCCCTCTCTTTCTCTGTCTATCTATCTATATCGCTCTCTCTCTCTCGTGCGTCATAGACTTGAAAGGCGATTTTGACAGAGCTAGCCCAATAGCAATTCTCCATGAATTAGCTTTCTTGAGAGTTAAAGGAAAGCTACTGCTGTACCATTATCTTTTACTCAGATGAAAAGACGTATGAAGAGCTGTTCAAGAGATTATGAGGATCGGGTATGGGCTACAGAAAAGATGAAAAAAGAATGGACATGGCACTATCTGGCATTATGAAAATATTGTTGGGACATCATACATGGACTCTATGAAATTTATAAAGGTCTGTCACGGAGACAGCAAGTTATACAAACCAGGTTACGCATATACTATCATTATATTATAATATATATGCAGGATGCAGTTTTGGATGCAAAATGAGTCACATATTACCACTGCAAATTGCGCAAAAAAGCTTTGTTGTATGGAAACTGCATGCTATCGATCGAACGGCACTGTGCAAAGAACATCACTTGTAGATTATATTAATTTTCTTATAGACACGTCATATCTTTGACATGATCAGTGATATAAAAGTTTATTTTACTGACCAAAAAAATGTAAATATATTAACCAATATAATGCAGCCCCTCAGGTATGTAAGATTAATACTTGACTAAGCCCTTTACTCAATAGAAGCTCAGCCAGTTTGGATAAATGTTTTTTTGCATGTAAACTATTCTGCAAATAAATTATATCAAAATTGTCTCTCTCTCTCTCTCGCTCTCTCTCTCTTTCTCTCTGTCTGTGTCTCTCCCTCTCTGTCTCTCTCAATCTATCTATCTATCTCTCACATACACACCTTCCATCCTAACCATCTTCTCATATAGACAGACGAAAAGAGACTGAAATGACACTGAACAGCGACGCCTTTGTAAAAACCCTTTCCATTCATAAAAAAAGGTGGCCAAGAGTTTGTTTACATTCCGGGGATCCAGAGGCCTTGGCGTGAGTGACAGGTAAAGCGTTAAGGAGTTGTGGGGAGTAAGAGTGTGGTTTACGTGTGTGAAGGCTGTTTATGTTCTCAGTGAGATCTTTGGAGGAGGTGTGGGAGAGTGGGAGAGTTGAAGCGAAGCGACAGATAGATAGATAAATAGAGAGGGATAGGGGAGCTAAGAGAGAGAAAAAAGGAGAAACTATATATGAGAGAGTGAGGGATGGAGATAGAAAAAGGGAGAGGGGGGGGGGGGAGAGAGAGAGAGACGGACAGACAGAAAGAGAGAAAGAGGGAGAGAGAGAGAGACGGGCAGACAGAAAGAGAGAAAGCGAAATAACGCGAAGGACTAAAAAGTTTCTTCTTAGAAATATAATTGTGCTGAGTGTTCCCTTTTTAGATTCTAAAATTATACGCGGAGCAATTAATGCCGAGAAAAACGTTGCAATAGTATACCAAGGTTTTACCTATAAAGTCGGAAACTGTGTGTGTGTCTGTATGTGTTAATGTGTATGTGTGTGTGTGTGTGTGTGTGTGTTAGTATGTGTATATGTTTGTTGATGTGTATGTTGATATGTGTTTGTGTTTATTTATTTATACATGTATAAAGAATTTTTGAATTAATGAATTAATATCTCTCTAAGTAGAATAAAACATACCGAAAATCTATCTCTTTTTTCTTCCAGGTTCTTCCATAATGATGTGAGTAAATGTATTGCGGGAAGTCTGACCTCATTAGTTTTCCCCTTCTGTGATTAACACCCTATTACCCCCCTTCCTCTCTACCCAAACAACCCCTAACCCTTTTCTCCCCTCCCCCCCACCTTCCCCCCCTCTCCCCAGTTTCCCAATTCCCGACACCCGACGCCTTCTCCCCTTCCTCCTAATCCCTTTCTCTCAGTCCCTTCACCGTGAGCCATCTTCTCCCCCCCCCCCACCCACCCCACCTCCCTGCCTATGCCCCTGCCCTCCTGTTCCTCCATCCCATCTGCTCTTCCCCCCCCCCTGCCCTCCTTCCTTCCCCTCCCCCCTCCTTCCGTCCATCCCAACCAGCCTTCCCCTCACCCTGTGCCTCCCTCATGCCCGCCTTGTTAGGGAATTTCCGCTCTGTGTCTATTTGTAGAAGTCGTTCAGTCGTTTGGTACTGATTGTTCTGATGACGAAGTTGCTGATTCGATATGCACATAAATACGTATATATGCACACGTGCATACATATGCATACATACATACATATGTATATATATTTTCCTCTACATTGATACACATATATGTAACTATGCATATACAAAATTACACACGCATACATAGACACACACGCACATACTGTACATATATACACTTATATATATATATATATATATATATATATATATATATATATATATATATATATATATATATATATGTGTGTGTGTGTGTG
>BOPN01000889.1:42500-45000 GCA_017312705.2 Penaeus japonicus | reverse complement strand
AAAAAAATGCCTTAAAAAAAGTCTCCCACTACACAAAACCCTTACGGCATATCCAAGAACAGTCGAGGGAAAGTGCAAAGCAGACAAACAACAAACTGTCACCCACTGCTATTCCACAAGTCCAAAGTACTTGATACCAAAGCTCTAGAGCGAGGTAACTGGCCATCACAGCCAACACCAGCACCTCTTATTCAAAGGGCATCAACCTTACAGGGGACCCTACACCCTTTTGTTCTACTTGTGGACGACGTGGACACTTCTAAGAGAACTGCAGACCTAAATTGCAGTGTCAGTTTTGTGACAATAAGGGTCACTCAAAACATAACTGTCGGGAAAAGCAGAACTTTGAGAGACAAGAACTGTTAGTGAAGTCCCTTGTAACTTACATACAAATCAAAATTCTGCTCTCCTTCATTTCTTCCAGAACCATCTATCACACCAACCACGGGTATACAATTCTTATAAACCCCCTCTGACTAGCAGAGCACCCTTGCAGGAAACGTACAGCCAATAACCATTCACTGCTCCTGGGTTTATAGGGACTCATCAACAACATTTTTTTCTATCATGAGTAAAAGGAAACTTGAGATGTTGTCAGTCAACCTCCTTGGTTTCCTGGCAAACATTTGAGACTTAACACATAGCTATATTAACAGATTCAAACCTGATATTGTTGTAACGGTTGAAACATTTTAAAATCATTCAACAAATGTCAACAAAATGTAGGTGTCAGACCCAACCTTCTAACACGTCTTACCAGAACGAACATCCCGCCGTCTTCAAGACATAAATATCACCCAACATATGGCGAACTGTCTCTTACAGAAAGTAGGCACAAATAAATCTTCAGAGCCTCACATCAGTCCATATTTCTTAAAGAATTCTGCAAATGAGTTGGCACCTTTCTTGTCAATTCTTTTCCACGAATGCATTGCACAACGTAAAAGGCCTAAACTTTGGAAGAAGGCGAGGATGGTTCACATACAGAAGAAAAAGGAAAGCTGTGAAGTGGGAAACTACCGTCCTGTATCGCTTCTCTCGAACATTGGCAAGGTACTGGGAAATATTCATCTCTAAGCAACTGACCCAATTTCTACAAGACCACTGTCTTCTTAACGAAAGGCAGTTTGGCTTCAGAAAGGGTCGGTCAGCAGCAGACCTTTCCCCGAGCCTTTAATTTACATGGCACAAAGCACCGGATGATCAGATGATCACCTGCATCATTGCACTTGACATCCCTGGAGCCTTTGACAGAGCTTAGCATGATGGTCTTCAGGCCAAATGCAAAGCAAATGGCACAAATGGTAGGCCACTCAAACTGCTGGGAGAATATCTTCGAGGTCTTACATATCTTCCTTACATGCAGTGTATAAGTAGTGTTTCTAGACCTCTGTTTTGGAATATCTATTTTAATGACCCACTTCATCTTGTCCCAAAATCATATGCATATGCAGATGAATGCATAATATTCTTCTCTTTTGACAAGGACCAGTTACATGAAGTTGGAAGAATAATCCAGCAGCGTTTAACAAGTATAACCGCCTGGAGACAACTTTGGGAAGCCACGTTTGCTGCAGAAAAAGCTCAAACGATGCACATAGATCTGCATCAAAATAAATGCACACTCAAACTTTCAATGACCGACATCGAGGTAGAGGACGCAGACATGCTGAACATTCTTGGAATTAATTTTAACAGAGGAATGAATTTCAAAAGCTATATCAAGGATCTCGCCAGGAAAGGAGCTGGGAAGTTGACAGTGCTGTGGCGAATAGCTCTTATCCTTGGTGCAATTCACAGGTGCGACCCTGCTTTGAATACTCTCCCCTCACTTGGATGGTCTGTCCTCCGTCCTATTTACAATTTCTGAGGAAGGTAGATCACCGTCGGCTGAAAATGTCCCAATCCAGCCTTCAGCATCATTACAACATAGGAGGGATGGAGCTGGCCTCACAGCACTCTGCAAAGCCGCTCTTGAAATGGCCGAGACCCCCGCAAGCTAAAGTGAAAACACAAACTTATAGCAGAAAAGGTCAGCGTAGCGGTGCCGAGATCCAGGACGTCCCTGCACCAGCGATCGGTTCTGACTCACTTCACCTGTCCATGGGACAAGTTTGCTGCTTCTCTGGGCTTCACTTACTTCAGATCAATACAAAGTATTAAAGAAGCAACAAATAATTGGTTACTCTACAACACGTAGCTCACACATATGTTTATGTGTCTCGTATATACATAACCTTTCTGCATGTGTATGTATGTAACATCACACTCCTTTTGATAACAGTGATAAGCAAAATATATACATATATGTAATGCATTTATGAAACTGAAATAGGTAGCTTTTAGCTTTTAGATAGGAATCGTTAAAAATGCTTCCTTTAGCTTTCCACGTGTGCAAAGGCATGGATATACACTTGTGCATGATTTACTCTAATGACCATATATTTGTGTTTAATAATCTGTGAAAAAAAGAGTTATTAGTTTTTCGTTTTTCTTTTGT
>BOPN01000889.1:0-10000 GCA_017312705.2 Penaeus japonicus | reverse complement strand
AAAATTTAAAAGGAGAGTGAAAAGGAGAAAGAGGGAAAGTGAACAAGAGTGGAGAGAATAAGAAAAAGGGAGGAGACGAAGACGAAGAGAATGAAAAAGAGAAAGGTCGGGACAAAGAGAGACCAGATAAGAGAAAAGAGAGAGTGAGAGAGAGAGAAAAAGCAGATGCGAGAAAAGAGACAGATAGAGAAGGGGAGGGGGGAGAGAAAGAAAAAGAGGAACTCCCACCCACTTCCCACAACACAATTACCACCGGTGGAACATTCCCCAAAATTCCCTTTTGCCTCAATATGGTCCGCGTTTGATAAATTAATCTGCGGGTCTTTCACTCCTCCTTTCACCATCCATGACCACTTCCCTTTCTTCCCCTGAATTTCCACAACGACTTTCTTTCCTCCCTCAGGATCCTAGTTTTTCAACTACAGCTAGACTTTCATTGCACACATGGTTGCAAAGGCCATACAACTTAAACTTTCCCAGATTTCGTCCTACCCCTAAATTGGGGTGGAACAGCCATACGGGATGGGCACTCCCCCCCCCCCCCACTCCCCTCCCTCACATCTCCTAGTCTTCCCTAGCCCTCCTGCAACAGCCTTGCGGACTACCCATCAGCCCCCCCCCCCTCCCGCTTCCCCACCCTCCCTCCAGCCCTCACCTGCCATCCCCCCCCCGGACCTACACTTTCGCCCAGAAGCCGAATTATGGATCAAAGGACAACTCGACGCAAAACATCCCATTCTCAGCCAGCTATCGGCTTCCCTACGGCATTCCCTGGACCCAGCTGTTTGAATAATATATACATCCTAATGGACTTCCGATGGTTTCAGTATGCAATTCCTGACCCCTTTACTCTTTGGGTTGGTTGTCTTCTCTCCCGGAGCGATTTTCGTCTCACTTTTATTTCGCGTGCTCCGTCTGTTTGTTTGTGTATGACTGAGCAGATCACACACACACACACACACACACACACACACACACACACACACACACATACACACATATTCAAACAAACAAACAAACACCCATGCACCCACTATTCCTCAAAATTATTTGTTTTTTACTACACAAGCGTACACTATACAAACACTTTATCTGTTTATATCATTTTTTAGATATTTTTTATAATTTCACCTAAATGGAAGTGCTAAACCAGTATATATTTATGCATACATATATATATATATATATATATATATATATGTATGTATATGTATATTTGTATAGATAGATAGATATGTGTGTACGTGTATATATACATAACTTCAATCGTTGATTTGGCGCTTGGGAACCGTAGTCGTAAAATAAATAGGAGGAGAACCAAGGCTGTGATAAACATCTTATTCTACACAAAACCATATTTCTTCAAACGTTTCGAAAGGCAATGTAAAATTAGATTGGGAAACAATAACTTAAGGTTCGTAAAGTTTGATAATTAAATGAAATTTAACAAAAAACGTAATGAACATGAACATACCACCAAGAACAAAAATAATAACAACACACCATTAACAGGGAAGTGGTTGTTAGGGTAGCCGTTGGAGACCTGGTTTTCATCATGTGAATATGTCAAGATTCCGAAATGAGAAGGTCGAGTCTGTTAGAAGATGAAGATAGAATTTGAAAGTCACACACACACACACACACACACACACACACACACACATTGTGAGTGAATTAGTGGTTTTCTGTGTGTGAGTGAGTGCCAGCGGATAGCGGAGAAGTGCGGTTCTGCCCTGAGGTGCGACTGTTCTTGTGGACTTACACATAAACTCAAGTATTCTGTGTTTAATGTTTTCTTGACCCTGAGCGTTTGGTGTTACAACATTTGGTGAATAATTATACAATATTTGAATATATTTCTGAGGGGAAATGTGGCTTCTTCTATATCACAGTGTTGACATTAAAGTTATTTGAAAATGCAAAATGGAATCTAATCTCAGGGAATGAATATTTCAGTCTCTCACGCAACTGACCAAGATATGGTAATTTAGTTTCTTTAGGAGCGGTCGGGATGCTAATGTGGGTTTTCTGTATACAGAAGTGCATATGCGTCCATTTTCATTGGACACCAATGCGGAAAGAAAAGTAAGTCTGGATGTTGGTCATTGAGGTATAATAAAATTTCTTCTACATGTGACTGTTGTTTGAATAATAAGAATGAAACATCGTATCTTAAAAAAAAAAAAAAAAAAAAAAAAAAAAAAAAAAAAAAAAAAAAAAAAAAAAAAAAAAAAAAAAAAAAAAAAAAAAAAAAAAAAAAAAAAAAAAAAGAGCTCGGAATCCTGTATTTTTTGGAGAGAAACAAATATTTTCTTGTCAAGACCAACCTAGGAAAGGGATTCATTCTGACTACATGTTGATAATTTTGGTTGTTTCCGAAAAAAAAGTACATAGCAAATAATGATTCAATATCGAAGCTAGCCATAACAGTTGCTCTGATTCGGTTGACGAAATCCAATGTTTTGACTGCGAAGTATTCATTAACTGTTAAGGGTTGAATTATTTGGACTAAACATACGGCTAAGTTATAATTAAAAGGCCTAAGGGGGAATGTCCGTCCTGTGTACTTTGGGAAGGCCATATACAAAGCCGGGTCGAAAGCTAGTTGCAAAGAGTGAATTTGTAAGTAGCTTCGTCCAGGGTCTTGAGGTTTTTTAAGGGTTCTTGTTTAGCTTGTCCTAGAGGGCTGCCTAGGTCAACATTCAGGGGCTGAAAGTTCGAGGAATCTGAGAGGATGTTAGATATTTGGTCATTCTAAATAACTATGCCTACACACTTCCCATACACTCCCACCTCACTCCCCTCGCACTCCAATCTCACTTCCCTCACACTCCGTGCACTTCCCTTGCACTTCCCTCGCTCGCACTCTCCTCCCCTTTTAGCCTTCACATCTAAACCACTTCGCCCTCGCATTCTCAAGTGAGGTCATCTTCCTTTCCCCGTCTCCTCCTTCCGTTACAGATAGAAGAGAGGAAAACAGATGGTGAAACGCGACCTGCTTTCAGAGAGAGACTGAAAGGGAGAGAGAGAGAGAGAGAGAGAGAGAGAGAGAGAGAGAGAGAGAGAGAGAGAGAGACAGAGAGAGAGAGAGAGAATGTTAGAAGGAGAGAGAGAGATATAAGAGAGAAAGGTAGAATGAAAGAGAGAGAGAGAAAGACGTAATGTAAGAGAGAGAGATAGATGTAAATGAGAAAGATATAATTTAAGAGAGAGAGAGTGATAAAAGATAAAGATAGAATGTAGGAGAGAGAGGGAAAACAGAGGGAAAATGTCGCAGAGTTCCGTTCATGACCTGGTTTTGTGGAAGATCAAGTTTCCATGTTTTTATCTGTTTCCTTATTTCTGTTTTTTTTTCTTCTAATTCTTGTATCACTTTCTCTTTTTAGTTTTGTGCGACTGTTTGTCAATCTGTTTGTAAGTGTCTCGACCAATTGATCGTTTAATTAGTTGAGTGTGTGTGTGTGTGTGTGCAAATGCATATATACATGGTCTCGTTTAGCATAAAACGGATCGAACGATTTTTTGGAAAGCAACTATTTGTATTGATTCATATAGATCAGGGGCGGGCAACCTCCGGCCCGCGGGCCAAATCCGGCCCGCGATGCAAAATATGCTGGCCCGCGATGCAAAATATGCTTTACATTGTATTTTGGCCCGCGAGAGTCGAGCTGCTTCTACCATCTGGCCCGCAACCATTGAATCTGGCCCGCCACCTACACTCTCTGCACGGTAGCAAAGATATCCTCACACCTCTGTCAGTCCCATCAGTCAGCAAAGCAGGGTTCTTAGCCTTATGTATGGAGGTGGTGGTGGTGACGGCAGTGTTGGTGTTGGTGGTGGTGGTGGTGTGGTGGTGGTGATAGTAATGGTGATGGTGGAGGTGGTGGTGGTGACGGCGGTGAAGGTGTTGGTGGTGGTGGTGTGGTGGTGGTGATAGTAGGAGTAGTAGTAGTGGTGGCGCCCTATCCCTGCAGGTTATGCGAGTTTGAGCCTCACTCTACCTTCGCATAAGGTTCATAGTTCTCTGGCTAACACAGGGGCATACGCCCGGCTATGCGCCATGCTTGTTTGTATGGTGGTGTTACCCTGTTCCTTCCCTCCCTTTTTTTTACATTTTTACCCAGCGCTGAATAGATGGAAGTGATTTCCTCGTGTTCTTGCTATTTGCTATTTCTTTATTAGTTTTATATCCATTCACAAGAACACCGATTTATGAAAATACCGTCATTTTTTGCTAATGATAATAGGATATCTTTTTATTGATGACATCTGGCAATTCTATAGAGCAGAGGAAAGCATACAGGCGCTCAGCTCGGCCAACGGTTCTCACCTACTTTGAACTTTGAAATAGTGACTGATAGAGTGCCGCGGGGGCAAGGAGGTGTCATTACACTCAGTCACGCGCCTTAGTACACCAGCTGTCCAGCTCTTATTCATCATGTCTGACAAAAAGAGAAAAATTGACGGAGAACATCGAGTCTTCAAGCCTGATTGGACAGAGGAATATTTTTTCATTGAGAGATTTGGACAGGCACAGTGCCTTATATGTTTGAAAACTGTGGCTGTGATAAAATTGTTCAACATTCGCCGCCACTGGGAAACTGAACACGGGACATCCCATTTTGCGTCCATGTCTGTCACCCAGAGGAAGGACACCATCCTTAAACTTACAAAGAACCTGGAAAAAGCAACTTCCCTCTTCTGCAAGCAAACTACAGAGGCTGACAAGGTGACACGTGCCAGTTATGAAGTCTCCCGTCTCGCTAGCACCAAGGTAGCCATTCTCCAGATGGTGATTTCATCAAAGAGTGTCTCATTGCTGTGGTGGATTGTGTCTGTCCAGAGAAACGTTCTGCCTTCGAGAGTGTGAGTCTTTCATCACGCACTGTTCGGCGTCACATCGAGGAGATGTCCAATAACGTGCAAGACTCTCTGAAATCTCGCAGCTCGACCCTCGTCACCTTCTCCCTCGCTCTTGACGAGAGCACTGATACAAAGGACACAGCTCAGCTGGCTATTTTTATCCGCGGGGTAACCTCTGAGTTACTGGTTTATGAGGAATTCCTTCAACTTGTACCACTTCGCAGCACCACCACCGGGCAAGACATCTTCAGTGCAGTACTTCAGTGTGTGGAGAGGCATTCTTTGGACCTCTCCCATCTTGTGTCTGTGACGACTGATGGTGCACCTGCGATGATTGGGGAGAAGAAAGGGGCCGCTTCACTGTTAGTACGCCACTGTGAGGCCGCCGGACACACTCAGCCCATTCACAAGTTGCACTGTATCATTCATCAACAGGCCCTGTGCGCCAAGTCTGCTAACCTCGTTGACGTTATGTCCGTTGTGGTGAAGGTTGTCAATTCCATCCTCTCCCACGGTCTTAACCACCGCCAATTCCGGTTACTGTTGGAAGAAGTTAATGAGCACTACATCGACCTTCTCTTCTTTTGTGAGGTCCGCTGGCTGAGTCGTGGGGCCATGCTATCCCGTGTGTGTGACTTGAAGCAGGAAATTGCCAACTTCCTACAACAGAAAAAGCTTCCCCACGCTGATAAGTTTTCTGACTCACGATGGCTCTCTCGCCTGGCCCTTCTAACAGATATCACTACTCACCTGAACGCCCTCAACCTGAAGCTGCAAGGTAAAGAAGTTCTTGTCACAGATATGTACGGGCACATCACCGCCTTCGAGGTTAAGCTGCGTTTGTGGGAAGCTCAGTTGGCTGATAGTCAATTTGCACATTTTCCTCGCCTAGCTGCCTGTGACCCTGATACCATAGACCAGGATACTTGTGTTAGTGTCGTCTCCTCTCTGCGGCAGGAATTTGCCTCGCGTTTCGGAGGAGTCAAAGTTCTGGAGGGCGCCAAATCCGGCCCGCGATGCAAAATATGCTGGCCCGCGATGCAAAATATGCTTTACATTGTATTTTGGCCCGCGAGAGTCGAGCTGCTTCTACCATCTGGCCCGAAATTCAGAACCTCGTCTCCTCTGTCATTTTTCCGCGACCACCTTCATGCTGACAGTTTTCCAAAATTATTGCAGCATGTTCAGCGCATCTTGGCAATGTTTGGTAGCACATACAGGTGCGAGCAATTATTTTCAAAGATGAAGTACACAAAATCTCGTCTTCGCTCCCAGATCTCTGACCGCCACCTGAATGACGTTCTGCTGTTAGCTACCAGCACAATCGAACCTGACATGGAGGCACTTCTTTGTGAGAAACAGCACCAGGTGTCTCACTGATTGTAATACAATGCATTGCACAATTATAATTTCAAATATGGATACATGTTCATTTGTAATGATTAGCTACTCAGCTACTGTGTTATTATAATTATATCGAGTCAATTTACCTAACTGTGGACTCGTTGAGCAATTTAAGCAATTATATACCAAATAGGCTGCTTAGTAGCCGTTGTTCATTTGTTTATGATTTCATATTGATTTATTTTTCGCCATGAAAGGAAAGAGTTATTTTTATCACATATAAAAGGAATAGTTTGCTTCTTGTAAAACATAAATGATTAGTTTTATATGTTATTCACGAAAATAAAGTATGTATTGTATGCTGGGAATTTCACTTGACCTGTGGCCCGCTACCTTATCATAATAATCTCATCTGGCCCACGGCATGAAAAGGTTGCCCGACTCTGATATAGATAAATAATGATAATTCATCACCATATATTATTATTTATCTATTATCATTTGTTATCTCTCTTTCTCTGACTAACTTTCACTCTCTCTTTTCTCATCTTCTCACTCCTACTCTCTCTCTCTTTCTCACTTCTGCTATCTCTCTCTCTCTCTCTCTCTCTCTCTCTCTCTCTCTCTGCTCTCTCTCTCTCTCTCTCTCTCTCTCTCTCTCTCTCTCTCTCTCTCTCTCTCTCTCTCTCTCTCTCTCTCTCTCTCTCTCTCTCTCTCTCTCTCTCTCTCTCTCTCTCTCTCTCCTTCTCCCTCTCTCTCTCTCTCCCTCTCCCTCTCCCTATCTCTTCCCCTCTCTCTCTCTCTCTCTCTCTCTCTCTCTCTCTCTCTCTCTCTCTCTCTCTCTCTCTCTCTCTCTCTCTCTCTCTCTCTCTCTCTCTCTCTCTCTCTCTCCTTCTCCCTCTCCCTCTGTATCCCTCTCCCACTCCTTCTATCCCTCTATATCTCTCTCTCTCTCCCGCCCACTCACGCCTCTTCCATCGCCAGCAGAAGAACAAAAGAGGACATAATCATCGGTTTCTTCCTCCGAGCGCTTAGATTCTGAAGTCTGAAATTCTTAGAGGAGGAAATCCGACGCCCAAATAACATCTTCCAGCGCCTCCATTATGCTCCTCGACGCACGTTACAACATCTGAGGCGCAAGGCAGAGAAGATGAGAAACAGAACGGAGAGAGAAGACCCGCGAAGCAACCCCCCGAGGATAATCGTACTGCATTCGGAGAAGACTGAACACCTGGAGGTCGTGGTGGGACATGAGGCCAGATCGCCACCGATTCAGGAGAAAAAAGGATTAGCGACATCATCAGGGGTTGGAAAGACCACATTGGTCAGTTAAAGAATAAATGTCAAAAAGCACTCAATTTATTAAAGTGCATTTCTGGACACAAATGGGGAGCTGATAGAAAGTCTTTACTGATGTTATATAAATCCCTGATTAGGTCTAAAATAGATTATGGGTCAATCGTGTATGGATCGGCAACGAGCTCAACTCTGAAAGGACTGAATGTTGTGCAGAATGCATGTTTACGCGTCTGTCTTGGAGCCCTTAAGTGCACTCGCACCGAGCGCTTAGAGGCAGAGTCGGGAGTACCTCCCCTCCGTCTTAGACGCGGCCAGCTTGAGCTGACTTACGCCGCAAAAGTAGCCAGGCAGCCCCAGCATCCTAACAGGGATGTTTTGCGCCGGTAATTAGGGCCCCAGCAACGCGGCGGAAAGCCGCTGTGCAATAGACTCGATGACCTCACAAATAAAGTCGGTATAGATCTCTCTACCATCGATACCCTGGTTCAGTCAAATATAGCACCGTGGGAGACACCCAATTTTTCCACCGTAGTAGACTGGCTATCATCAGCCAAAGCCACGGTGCCGGAGGTGGAGGTACGCCAGAGGTTCAGAGAGATCTTCATTAAACATCTTTCCTTTTTTCATTTATATACCGACGGCTTCAAGACAGACGAGTGTGTGGGTGCGGGTGTATGGTCGAGATTCAGATTGCTAAATCATACATCGATCTTTCTTGCCGAACTTTTTGCGATAGAGAAAGCTTTAGATTTTACCCTATCGACGACCCACGATAGAATAGTAATTTTTTTCAGACTCACTAAGTTCACTTAAACCAATTAAATCCTTAGAAACCACCAAAAATTAAATACAGGGTAATATCATTCGTAAATTACATAGTGCCAATAAATCAATCAAGCTGATATGGGTACCTGGACACTCGGGTATCCATGGCAATGAACAGGCTGACAAATTAGCCGGGTCAACTGGCGATCTGGAGCCTGGCACTGTCCGCATAGATCTCAGGTGTTTTGTCTCTTTTATAAAAGCAAAAATTCATCTCATGTGGCAAAGTGAGTGGACCGACCTCCAAATCACTAAACACAAAGGGATTTTAGAACCGTGGGACACAGCCCACAGGAAAAATAGGAGGGAGGAGGTGGTGCTGGCCCAACTTAGGGTCAATGCCACACGTCTAAACCACCTCACTCCCTATATCGAAAAGAAATTACCTCCACAGTGTGACCACTGTAACAGACATCTATCAGTGGCACATATATTGATATCATGCCAAAAATACAATAATAAAAGACAATATATAAAAAATTACCTACAGATTAAAAATATAGAATTTAATATTAAAAATCTATTATCAAACAATGATAAAATCATTCAAAAAGTAATCACTTTTCTAAAGGAGACAAAACTTTATGACCTTCTCTAGATTGATGAGATAAAATGGAAACATTGGCTTAATGACCATGCCATGTGCCGCTGGTTGATAGCCAATAAATCCAACAATAATAATAATCATCATCAGGGAAAAGAGGAGGTTAGAATACCGTCGAATTCTTAGCCAGGTGAGCCGTATACATTGCGGTGAATGTGACAAGGTGAGACAGAACGTAGACTCCAGCACCGCAGCGCCCTCTGGCACGCCATGGCATCAGGAGCGCCTTCGTTGGCCATGTCGACAACGGACATTATCAAACAAGGACTGTACCCACGATAAAGGAAGATGATAGAAGCGCCATTAATACGATCTACAAATAAAATATATAAAGCATCGGAGAGTCACGAAGCAATATTGCAAAAAGGCTTTCGACATATTCTTTTGTTTTCCTTTTATCCTTCGTTGTTTTGTGTGCAACTCGTTCAGCATGAATCTTTCACGTATGCGTATGCGTATGTGTGTGTGTGTGTGTGTGTGTGTGTGTGTGTGTGTGTGTATGTGTGTTTGTGTGTGTGTGTGTGTGTGTGTGCTCGTCCGTTTACTGACGCTTGCGCATATACGTATGAAAGGTTATATTGTCTGTGTGTGTGTGCAAATATGTTCACTGGTGTGACACAGTACTTGCGTACGTATCTACGTGCGTTCACGAGCGCTTCTTTCCCTTCGTAACAAGATGCGTATGTGCGTACGCGTGCTCCTCTGTTGACATACGCTAAATACGCTAATGACTTGAACCGCTTCACCGCCCCTGTAATTAATCATCCGTGACAGCCGCTTAACGACCTTCCGAGCGGGCGAGAAGGAGTCTCCGGCGCCGCCCTCGGGGTCTCTTCGCCGGGGACTTTGGGACGAAGACTAATCGATTCGGCCCGATTATGATGAAGAAACTAGTGATGGTTTTGATAAAGGTGGTGGTAAGAATTAATGATCGTGATGATGAAACTAATGATAGTCAGACTGGAATTCATAATTATGATAAGAGGATTAATGGTAGCGAGGAAAGAGATAATGGATGGTATTGATAATATCAATAGAAAGAAGTAAGAGAAAAAGGAAAGGAAG
>BOPN01000888.1:380000-384627 GCA_017312705.2 Penaeus japonicus | reverse complement strand
ACATATATATATATATATATATATATATATATACATATATATATACATATATATATATATATATATATATATCTTTACACACACACGTATGTGTATGTGCGTGTGTGTATGTGTATGTGAACACATACACTTAATTGTGTATCCTGTAAACAAACATACATAGATATATGAAGATATACTACAATAAATAAAGTCGGATTCTATCAAAAACGTCTTTGATTAACGTTTATAGTGATTCACGCAAAGGCTATAGATATTTCCATAGTGTTTTATTTATTTTCAAAAGATGTTTATTCTGATTTTACGAAAAAGACCGTAATCATTTAAAGACTGAAAAAGTACAGTTATAGGATCAGCCCTTTCAGGTGCTTGAACCTCTGCTGTCGAAGGCCACGCACAGGAGCCGTATATAAGGCGGCTTCCACAAGCAGTCAGCAGAGACAACGTCCTCTGTGAGCCAGGAACGGGTCCAGCCATGAAGCTTACGGTGAGTTATCATACCTGTTGCCGAGAGAAGAACTTTATTGATACTTCAGTGTAGATAAGCTGTACATTCGTACACAAACAAATATATGTTTATATATGTACCATATTTATGTATATAATCACTCATATATAAAAATATATGTTATATATATATATTACATTTTCCCTAACCAATTAGAAATACGATATGATTTATGAAAAATTGTATAAGATAAGCTTCAAAATTATATCATTTATTTAAGGCATTGAAAGGAAAAGTGTTATGTTCGTAATCGCGAACAAGTCTATCATAATACGTTGGTTATTTTTTCAGGCAATCGCACTGGTGTGTTTGGCAGCGGCGGTGGTTACGCACGCCGATCCCGAACCACATAAGTACCACTACTATCCCTACCACCATTTTTCTCACTACCACCATCTTGAGCCACTACAGGGCGATGGAATGGCCAGGCATCCAGGTGGAGGAACCTCCTTCGTGGGTCCTCAAGTTCACGGCCTCACAAAACGCTCAGCTGACCCCACGCCGGAAGCTGATCCGGAACCTACAGCTGACCCTGACCCCTCCAACAGCTATAGCCATCAAGTAGTCCACCATGGCCATCCACACTATGGTTACCACCATGGATATCGCTACCCTTACAATGGCTATCGCTACACCCACCATTATGGTTACCCTTACAACCACCACAGCCACCACAAGAGATCAGTCCAATCTGAATCCGAACCTCAGCCTCACTACAACTATCACGGACACCCTCACTATTACAACAGATATTATCGCGGTTACCCCAGCTACTATCCTTACTACGCCGGCTTCCGCTACCGCTACAGAGGATAAGGAAGAGCAGCTATGGATTGCGCCAAGTTTTAACTGACTAATTATCAAGAATTGTCTGTCGCCTCAACACCTAATGCGGCAATCTTTGAGATGGTCTTTCGCCAGATGTGTTTGATAGTCCGGTTTGCTCACGCCGGTTTTTCAAGTACAAACAATACAGTGATCATTCTTCAAACACTACACAAAAGAGAGACATTATCTTTTCAATGTTAGAAGAGCAGATCATTAAAGCAAAGAATAAAGTTTAGACTCTATAACGGGAAAAAATCTTTACAAACCTGTAACACTTCCGCTTGTGGTCGAAGATCATTCATACGTTATTGATCTTTGTATTCAATGCAATAATCCGGAGAAAACGTATAAATGAGAGTTAATAAAGTATCAACAGAAGAGATGTGACTTTATGATTAGATGTAATTCTGATGAAGATTTTATAGAAACGCGTCAATCATATATTTTGCACTGAGAAGTTATTCTATATATTTTTCTGCATTTGACACAATGATTATAGAGTATCCCTAAAAGAGAGAGAGAAAAAGTCTGGATTATAAAATAAGTAAGACAAAATCTTTAAGAATTATATGAAATATCTGTACTCTCATCGCAAGTGTGATATTAAAATGATAATAAGTAAAAGACACTGCTTGAGGCGAAGTTTCAGGTTCATTAAAATAACAAAGTATAAGTACAAAGTGGATGTTAAAAGAATCAAACTCATATTCTGTAGTCCCGTTTTTTTTTTTTTTTTTCTTTTTTTTGTTATTATCTTATTAACCCTTTCCTTCTGAATACGAGAAAATGTGAATTCTCGATTAACCAGTTATGACACACATGACAGTTAATGTTTCATCTTGACAACACGCGTCATGACGTATATGACTGATGGGTTTTATTAATGAAGAGCAAGAACTCTGTTTAGTGACTGATAACGATGATTACCTTTATAATTGCTCTTATCACCGTAATGTTTACAGAAATTGATTTAATTTAATTTAATCCTAGACGCAGATGGCGCCAGTCTCTCCTATCGCCAACAGGAAAGAAAGCCTTTAAGGCCGCCCATCCATGGTCTTTACCAAGCACTAACTTCAGAAAGCAATGGCACACACAAAGATGTTGACCGCCTGCTCTAAAGTACCGGCGGTGCGGGATGTGCAAGCAGAATGAGAATAGGAAGGTGACACAGGCTATGTTCCCCTGTGCCAAAATGACTGTTTTGTGCTATAGAACTTGCAGCCATAGGCAAAGTCTCTTTCCTAAATAGTACAATTTTTGTCTACTGCAACGCTGATAAATGACAAAAGTAACAAGAGAGTATCGCAAGAAGGTAAAGCATCAAAGAATGACAACCGCAACAAAGACTCTATTAATGTAATGAGTGAATGAAAGAATGCGTAAAAGTATATGATATGCCGCTTGAAGTTCCATCGCTCTGAAGTAAAACCCTTCTAGGAAGCAATAAAGTTATCCTAATCTCTTTCTCCTGCTTTATGCTATGTGTGTGAATATAGATAGATATAGATAGATAGATAGACAGATAAATAGATAGATAGAAGATAGATAGATAGAAGATAGATAGATAGAAGATAGATAGATATAGATAGATAGATACATGGATGTATACATATATATGTAAATATATATATATATACATATATAGATATAGATAGATAGGTAGATAAATAGACAGACAGATATACATTTCCCCCTTTGTACCCTATCTCTTTCGCCGTATGCCAGGAAATAAATAAAAATATGAGGATTTTCTTTCAGTGACAGGCCATAACAACAGCCGAGTGTCTCCTAACAACGTATACTAACCTCTCTCTTATGTTTTATATGTGTATATGCTATATACATATATATATATATATATATATATATATATATATATATGTATATATATATATATATATACATATATATATACATATATATAGACATAGATATATATGTATATATATACATATATATACATATATATGTATCTATATATATGTGTGTGTGTACATATATATATATAAATATATATATATATATATATATATATATATATATATATATATATATATACAACACTCATATATTTATATGCATGTACATATACAGATATATATAAAAATATAGATAGATATTCCTTTCCCCCTTTGTATCTCATCACTCTCATTCAAGTGTCATGTAATTTTAAAAAATGATAAACAAATGAATAAATTAATAAATAATAAATAAATAAATGAAAAACAAGAACAGAATTTCTTTCAGTTGACAGTCGTGTCGGATAGATTAACATGCTCGGCATTAGAGTTTTACAGCATCTGCCCGCTTCGTATATCCCATGCTTAGACAAAGGATATCACTTCTAGAGTTCAGATTGCTAGGACACAGATGTAAGCTAGTCTTAGCATTTTAAGATGCAGACCCAGAACTACCCAAAATATCCTCAGCGCCCATGTGTGAAATATGTCCAAATTGCCAAATTGCTAGGCCTCATCTATAAATAGAATTGTCATTATCATTAAGTAAGGGACTGGTACCCATATTCCTTTTACTTGTAAAGAGAAACTCTGAATCTCAGATTGGATACGTAAAACGGATTCCCAGTCAGTGGCTATATACCGTGCCATGCAGAAAGGAAGTGAACATCAGCTGTCTTTAGCGACATTAATTTCTTCCTGTGACGCGGTCGACTGCTTAGCTAAACTAGCACTCTCCCTTGAAGATCCATTTCGTGTTATCTGTTCTCCTAATGACTACTAAGAATTGATATTGCTTATAGAAAGGATGAAAAACTGTGCCTGATACCCTCGACTCCTATAGGAGCATTGCTTGAACATCAGATAGCAATAAAATCTAAAATGACTTATGGTGGATGTAAGATTTATAGTAACAACCAGACTACGCTAATATACATTATGGCTGCAAAATGTGTATATATATATATATATATATGTGTGTGTGTGTGTGTGTGTGTGTGTATACATATCTATACATATATATGTATACATGCATATTTATGTATACACAGATATATGTATATATACATATATGTAGATTTATATGTTTATACATAGATATATGTATATAGATGTATGTATATGTATATATATGTATGTAAATATATACAAATAAATACATATGTATATATACATATATATACATTTGTAAGTAAACACACACACATTTATACATAAATATAAGTAAATACACACACAGTATACATGAATATAAGTAAAATATATACACATATATATAAACAAACGAATATATATATATATATATATACATATATGTGCATATATACAT
>BOPN01000888.1:370000-372500 GCA_017312705.2 Penaeus japonicus | reverse complement strand
GGTTCATTAAAATAACAAAGTATAAGTACAAAGTAGAAGGTATAAAAGAATCAAACCTATGACTCAGTCCCGTTTTTTCTTTTTTGTTATTATCTTTATTAACCTTTCCTTCTGAATACGAGAAAAATGAATTCTCGATTAACCAGTTATGACACACATGACAGTTAATGTTTCATCTTGACAACACGCGTCATGACGTATATGACTGATGGGTTTTATTAATGAAGAGCAAGAACTCTGTTTAGTGACTGATAACGATGATTACCTTTATAATTGCTCTTATCACCGTAATGTTTACAGAAATTGATTTAATTTAATTTAATCCTAGACGCAGATGGCGCCAGTCTCTCCTATCGCCAACAGGAAAGAAAAGCTTCCTATGCCGCCCATCCATGGTCTTTACCAAGCACCAACTTCAGAAAGCAATGGCACACACAAGATGTTGGACCGCCTGCTCTAAAGCAATAAGGGTGCGGGCGCAAGCAGAATGAGAATAGAAGGTGGATATAGGCTAGTGTTCTGTGCCAAATGACTGCTTTGTGCTATAGAACTTGCAGCCATAGGCAAGCCCTCTTCCTAACAGTACAATTTTTGTCTACTGTACCGCTGATAAATGACAAAAGTAACAAGAGAGTATCGCAAGAAGGTAAAGCATCAAAGAATGATGAAAACTAAAGGTGGTTCCTTAGCTAATGTAATGAGTGAATGAAAGAATGCGTAAAAGATATGATATGCCGTTTGAAGTTCCAGCGTTCTTAGCAAAACCCTTCTAGGAAGCAATAAAGTTATCCTGTTCCTTTCCGCTATGTTATGTGTGTGAATACCAGATAGATATAGATAGATAGATAGACAGATAAATAGATAGATAGAAGATAGATAGATAGAAGATAGATAGATAGAAGATAGATAGATATAGATAGATAGATACATGGATGTATACATATATATGTAAATATATATATATATACATATATAGATATAGATAGATAGGTAGATAAATAGACAGACAGATATGCATTTCCCCCTTTGTACCCTATCTCTTTCGCCGTATGCCAGGTAATAAATAAAAATATGAGGACTTTCTTTCAGTGACAGGCCATAACACCATATACAACGTATACTAACCTCTCTCTTATGTTTTATATGTGTATATGCTATATAAATATATATATATATATATATATATATATATATATATATATATATATATACATATATATACATATATATAGATATAGATATATATGTATATATATACATATATATACATATATATACATATATATGTATCTATATATATGTGTGTGTGTACATATATATATATATATATACATACATACATACATATATATATGTATATATATATATATATATATATATATATATATATATATATATATATATATATATATATATATATATATATATACATATATATATATATATATATATATATACAACACTCATATATTTATATGCATGTACATATACAGATATATATAAAAATATAGATAGATATTCCTTTCCCTTTGTATTCCCATCACTCTTCTCGTTCAAGTGTCACGTAATTTTAAAAAAAATGATAAAAACAAATGGAATAAATCAATAAATAATAAATAAATAACAAAACAAGAACAGAATTTCTTCAGTTGACAGCGTCGTCGGATAGATTAACATGCTCGGTAATATTTTACAGCATCTGCCCGCTTCGTATATCCCATGCTTAGACAAAGGATATCACTTCTAGAGTTCAGATTGCTAGGACACAGATGTAAGCTAGTCTTAGCATTTTAAGATGCAGACCCAGAACTACCCAAAATATCCTCAGCGCCCATGTGTGAAATATGTCCAAATTTCCAAATTACTAGGCCTCATCTATAAATAGAATTGTCATTATCATTAAGTAAGGGACTGGTACCCATATCCCTTTTACTTGTAAAGAGAAACTCTGAATCTCAGATTGGATACGTAAAACGGATTCCCAGTCAGTGGCTATATACCGTGCCATGCAGAAAGGAAGCGAACATCAGCTGTCTTTAGCGACATGAATTTCTTCCTGTGACGCGGTTGACTGCTTAACTATACTAGCACTCTTCCTTGAAGATCCATTTCCTGTTATCTGTTCTCCTAATTACTACCAAGAATTGATATTGCTTATAGAAAGGATGAAAATCCATGTTCGATACCTCGACTCTATAGGAGCATTGTTGAACATCAGATAGCAATAAAGTCTAAAATGACTTATAGTGGATGTAAGATTTATAGTAACAACCAGACTACGCTAATATACATTATGGCTGCAAAATGTGCAAGTCAAAGATGTTCCCTTTCCTTTGTCATAACATTATCTATTCTATTTTTTTTAAATCTAAGTGAGGTGAACATTATAACACAGTCCTTCAAGTCAACATGTGTAATACTCTTAAGTTCAACCCTCAAAAATAACACGTGTGCACGTGTGTGTGTGTGAGCGTGTGTACGTGTGTGTGTAGTGATAGAT